>CM052139.1:12862399-12883679 GCA_028454255.1 Halictus ligatus | reverse complement strand
GTGGAAGACGAACACTGCGGTATTGGGCCCGCCGTGAAATATGAAACAAGAAGCGGATCGCGTGTAATTGTATGCGCCTCGTACTCGAGTGCACACGATCCCGGCCAATGGAATTACTATACAACACCCTACAGGAATAATGATTTCCCTCAGTAACGCAAATTTTTTCGAGCGGAGATGAAAATTCGAATTTTTACCGCTTTACATGCAATGCGATAGAATTTCGTGGCTTGATTTTCGAGAAATATTGTAATCAAATACCGTTGTCTGATCATCCCGAATTTTAATTAAAAATTCCGTAAAGTTAACAGAGATATGGCACGCGATCAGTTCATGCTCCTACAATACTTGGCACGATACGTAGAACGTAAAACTCGTTGTTTGGGACAATTCTAATTTCTTAAAATCTCTATTAACAGTTAGAATTTCTAACAACGATGATACTATTAAAATTAATTGTTTCATGGGATTTTCGGTAAATATTGTTTTCTCTCGGAACGTTCACAATTCACAGGTTCAATTCACTGTTACAAAGGAAACCTCACTTCGAATTGTCACTTTCACATAGACACAAAACATTACAAATGGCGCTTTTATATCGACAATAATTATATTTTCCTGTCGAAGAAATTTTCTTTCGTTACATCAACGGTATGACGAATCGCCCTAAAAGTTTCAATAGAATCGGTCTCTGGGAAAGCATTTCCGAAAGATTAGCAAATTTCACAGTATCCAACAATATCTTCTCCTGTCCCTTGCAGCATTATTTTATTTTATTCATCAAACACTATGTCTTAATCATCTGTAACAAGTTTTCACGATATGCCCAAAGGGAGACGGTTCAGTCTATGACGTAGGTAGATTTTGCCTACAACCCTTAACTTTTAATTTTAAAATGATCTATTTCACATCACTTTATACAAATATCGAGAACACGCTCAGTCAGATTTTCAACGATTTCGAGCGTATGTCCAGAGAAACAAAAAAATTAATTTATCCCCCAAAAGCTTCAGAAAATCTCATATTATGTTATTTTATTAATTTCATACAAAAATGTTATACAATAAATACACCATTCCATTCGGGCGAGTCCAAAGAATCGTCCCGTGTAAAAAGAGTTCGCGTATCATTTGCAGTTAAAGCAATAAAGTCACTACATAAAAATCAAAAATACCAGAA
The DNA here is from genome assembly GCA_028454255.1 of Halictus ligatus. NCBI lineage: Eukaryota > Metazoa > Arthropoda > Insecta > Hymenoptera > Halictidae > Halictus > Halictus ligatus. The sequence continues at coordinate 12,882,500 of CM052139.1, read as the reverse complement.
TCGAAAGTTTCTTATCGAAATGTAACAATGGTGTCGAACAATGTCCTCAGCGGATCTATCCCCCTGCAATTTCGTTTGATATTTTGGTCTCGGAATGAGTTGCGACTTCGCCCTTTTTGAAACACCGTTCCGACGACATCTTTCGCGAGAAGGGAAGATCGTAACACTGCAATAGAAAGAAAAAGCAGAGGAGAAAGAGAAAGCGAGCTAGACGGAGATAGAGATATCAATGTTTTTATATCGACGATCATTCGAGAAAGGTTGTAGACCTTGTCCGTGTATTATTAACACATTATACATGGATTCTGACTGCCTGGATTCCGTTCTCGCGAATCGATTCCGGAAACGCGGGACAGAGGTGTTGTCGGAGAAAAAGCGGGATAAAAACGCGCATCTGAACCCCATTGTCTCGCGGAAATGCAAATTGTTCCATTGAGAACAGAAAATTTTCTCAGATACACCGATTTATTAGATCGCTATTGAAACTGGCAAAAGGAATAGCTCACGATTACCAGCGGCCCGTTATCGTGTTTATTATCTAGATTCAAATATTAGAATTTGAATAAATACACCGTGTGTTATACATCGACTGATTGTTGGGTAGATAATTTTTTTCCGATCCCAATAAGTGATGTAAAATTTTGGAAACAATGTGCAAGATAACCGATGACGCGCAGCCATTATTTGCTGCAAGGTTCGTTCGATTGTCATTTATAGTGATCGTGAAGAGTTGAAATTAAGGGTTGTGATACTTGCTACCGATGGATTAAAGCTTTTCAAGGTCTTTTTTATGGCTTATTATATATTGTAAAAATAGATGAAAAATAGGACAAACACAAAACCATAAAGACATCGGAAGAATGTTTACGTCATGTTCAACTCTTTCCGGTGATTCAAAAGGAAAATATATTTTCATTTAATTTGGGTTAACGAGTGACCCGATTCTTCGATGGTGAATGTTTAGGGCGAGGGGCTATTCGAACGGGGAACTTTGATTTATGACGAGGGGTTTATGACGATGCGTGACCTCTTACTGATAACGTTAATTGTTTATGTTATTTGTTAAGAAGGTACTACTTCCAGTAAATTTCAATTATCATTTCTGACAATTTTTACGATCTTAAAATATCTTTTCTACCAGACGAGAAACCACCCCTTAATCTTTGGAGCTTCGTCTATTCTCCCTAGGGGATGTAGGTGACCCGCCTCGGACCTCGACGAACTTATGAACCTTCTATTTTGGGGGGTGTGAAAAATTCATGTGCTTTTTGCTTCTCATCGCGGACGTGATGCTTAACGAGACATTTTATTTATTATGGCGTGCGATTCGTTATCGATGGACTGCGGATGTTTGGGCAATTTTCAGTTTCTGTAGTCAAACTTTAAGAAACGCCACGAAATCTTATTTTCAGAGGTGGCAGCTTTTGCAGTGTAGATACAATTGAAATCAATCTGAGAAGCCGGATATAATCATTTTGTTTGGGGTAATTACAGAAAGATGATGAACTTCTTAAAGATAGTTTCCAATGGATCGGTTGAAAATAATGAAAACGGTACGCTAAGATACACCGACCAGAAACATTTTTATAATTCGTTATGTTACGATCTTGGAATGAACGATATTTAATTTCTGTGGATTATTTCCTGCGCGAAATTGCGTCCAACATCCGTAAAAGTCGATTTTAATTTTTCTTTTTATTTGAGCAAAATGCCATTTCTTATTACAAAAAAGTAAGTTGTATGAGCAACAACGGTGTCAACATCTCCGTTAATTTCCCGTCAAAAAACTTTGCTCAAAGCAACCACCTTTGTTCGCGTGAAAACGAAGTATCTCCTAAGTTGTTTTCTTCATTCAGGGGATAAAGAAATTCATTTTTATCTTGCGGAGATACGAGGACGCGCGAAGTACGTCTGTAATTGTGTGTGAACGCAATCGAAAATTTACGAGGGTTTTAATAAGGGTAGAAACTACGAGTTTCGTGGCCGTATAATCCTGGAGCATACTACTTGAACATATTTCGATTTTCTAGAAACCGATAGATCATATTTGTTTGCTAAAAGCCATTTTATTGATCGATTTTACACTCTCCATCTTTTGGACAGTAGTGGTCAAGGGTTAATATCTAATTCGAGCAGATTTAATTCGCCCGGAGTTGCAACCCCTAAAGGCTCTGTTAATTCTATCAGTAATTTCAAGGGATAGATCTAACCGGGCAAGTGACGAAAGTTTAAAATTCTCTGACTTTATTAAACGTAACTCGATCAGCTTGTAAACTTCGCCTGCGTCCCATTAACTATTTGTTTTCACAACATCATGGTTTCCCGGCCAAGGTAAGTTATGAAAACGAGGCTGGTCCGTGCATCCGATAACTATGCGATTCGATTCCCTATGTGTTCGGAGCTGCACATGACTTTTTATTCCTCGGCAGGGGCTAAGGAAAGTGATTTCCATCCACAATGGTCGATGTCGCGGACGTTCTCGCCGTTCCCTCGAACTGATTCGCACGATTGTATCACAAACTTTCTGTGTTTCGTTTTCTATGAAACGATATGCTCTCACCTTAGTCCTATAAGGATCATTCCACGCGAAATCGGACACATGTTGCAGTAATGTTTCCCATATTGTTCAAATTTGAAAATATTGTAGTCACCTATGTATATATATGTGATAGCATTTTTTAAACATTTTCATAAGTCATAACTGCATAAAGATCCGCAGTCTAGTTATCACTAGAAGCTCCTAAGAACTCATTTTTATAGGTTTGTTAATTCTAGTCTTATAATTTAATGAAAAAAGAGTGACAGTTACTTTTACATGTCTGTAAAATCATCGAAATCCTTTGAGATTCATTCATAGATTACTCAAAACTACAACATATTCAAACTTAAAAAAATGCGAAACATTACACCAACAAGTGTCCCATTTCGCGTGGAATGATACATAGGTATATTTATATAAAATACACATTTTATGCATTTTTTGATAGGAACAAATATCTATGTGCCATAAATGCATACAGATGAAGATTATTTCATGTGTTGCAAACATGTCTATCTTGAACATTTCTTTTGATTTGTCAAAATGCTTGTTAACAGGCAGACGCGTGTCGCTGAAAATGTCCAACAGTATGCGTTTCACGACGGAGAATAATACATCCGACATTACAGAAACGTATACAGGGAACGCATCACAATAAGGAATATGTATTGCTGTATTGATTTGATTCCGACCGTCAGCTGTGTTTGCACGACAGCATTTACATTTATGGAATGCATGTACACGAGGACGAAAAGCTCATGGAATAAACGCTTAAAAGTGGAAAAATTGCCGAAAAATTTCGACTTAAAATCGCACTTTTAATGGCTTATAACTGGTAAACGAATTAACCAATATCGATGAAATTTTCAGCTTGGATATAATTTATTCAATTGAATCAAACACATTTTTTCAATTTTCAATATAGGCTCAGATGAAAAAGCTAAAAAAACCAACTTTTACTATTTCTTTTGCAATTCCGACTAATTCAAACTTTTTTCAAAAATTTTTTACACCTCGTTTAATAAACTAATCCTTCTAACTTATCCAGAACATTCAAGTCGTTTGATCTATTTTTTTAAAAGTTATGTTGTTTATGTGGTATTGTTCGTGTTGAATTAATTGATCACAATTGGTGAAGTATTTGTTGTTTTCCGACGAAGATTCACCGAAATAAGTTGTGTCGATAATTTCCACGAATCTTGAGTGAAACGGGATTATACGATTACGAATAATGAACTCATGCCCCTAATGATTGAAAAGAAAACCTTAAAATTTTTAAATTGAGGTTACTTAATGCCAGAGTTGGGCATAAATTTATTTTAAAATTTCAAATACAAACAACTGAAAGCTATTTTTTATTCGAACTCGTTTCTTTCGGATACATATTCACCACAGTTTATCCGTCAGATACTTTTCACGATTTTCATTTGTCGTCCGTGGGTCGTCCGAATCGCGAAGTAACGGCTATGCGTATTCGGCGCCTCTAGCGGCGAGAATTTATTTCAGAGAATTTATTCGAAGATACAATCACAGACGAGGTATACGAGTAGACCAATCACCATATGGGGCTTCGTGTCTCATATGTGAACAACTGGTTTTCTTACGCCCTCTACGAAAAACATCTCCAATCGACTGATAATATTTTCATTACGATATTTTTAATAATAAGACAGTTGGGTTCTGGTTGTTCATTATTAATAGGCAATGCGTTACAAAGTTGCCTTTCGTACTCTCTTCCGATCCGGGTCTTGAGAATCTCAGTAGCTCATCGTCAGTCAGGCAAGCAGATACCGGACACAACAATGTAAGCTCATACGCATTGCATAATTAATGTAATTAATTTAATATAATTAATTATTTTAATTTGCTTAATTTAATTTTTATAATCATTTATTTTCATGGTATGGAAATATGAACAATAAATTGTAAATATTTTTCTAGTAAAAATGAGTCCAAACACGCCATAAATAGAATGAAAGGGATGTTAACGAAGTGTGTAGGAATAAAGTGTAAATAAATATACATAATTACGCGGAATATTTACCAAGAAAGTAACATTAATTAAACATACATTAAAGTAACATTAATAATGATATATTTAAATACTAGCAAAAATACATAATAATGTTTTTAATATGAATTCCTCCGCATATGTGTGAATTTATACTTCTTGATGCTCCTTACATATACATACATATACATTACATATGTATATGCGCAGATGATCTCCTAGAAAGAATACATTATAATTAGACACAAAAACATACTTTTACATATGCATATAATACATATGTATATAATATGTAATACAGCTGTATATATTTCTTAATTGCTTGTATAAAAAAAATCATTCACAAACTGTTTATTAACCTAGTTTCCAGAATTTCATATACACGACGTATACGCAAATCTTTATGCATGAAAGTCCGAAAATATGATTAATAATTGATTTTAATGAACTTATTATAGTCACACTTAAAAAGTATATTGAAATACCAACAGGATTCCCGATAAAAATGAAAAATTTAAACATGTCTGAAATATAATAATTTAGAAAATGTTTTCGCGGAATTTTTTATACATATAAATTTCTTGCCGAGCCATACTGTAACCTTATGAATTTTTACTATTAATGTCAAATGTGCAATATCTTTCTTATGTACAGCGCATTTATCTTGGTTAAACCAGTTTGGATATTTCTGTTCCACAAAACTTGAAATTATCGAAAAAAGTTTATCTAATATGAATGCCCTGCTACGTATAGATGGGTAAACCATGTCAAAAGTTTTAGTTATAATTTTAAAAATGGCCAAAAAATGTACACTCGGGACACAAAGATGCCGAAACTCAATGTTATCGTGTACAATATATGGCTCTAAAGCAGTGATGAGCAACATGCGGCCCGGAATCCGGTACGGCGCGCTGCGACGGTGTAGCCCGCAGGCCTTCATCCACGATTTCCGATACATTGTTGTTGCATCTCGGCTACGTTTTCTAGTATGCGACCGTCTTCTCTGAACTGCGCCAGAAAACATATTCTTTGCATAACGGTAAAGTATTTTCATATTTTACCATGAGCTCGAATTATGGTTGTTGGAATTTATTTCATAAATGGAACAAAATGAATCTGTTATTTCTTTAGAAGGAAGGATCGTTTGAATCAGCTTTAGATATACATTGTATCTGAAGTTGATATACATAGTATGTTGTCCCCGGCATGGGACCCTCGATCTTCTGATGTTCATATTGGACTGTTCCTCCTCTGTTTCGTTTTCTTGATTCATTTGCGACGTTTCTCTCAAAAGGTAAAGACGTGTCTCACGACGTGCTTATTAGAGAACATTTGAAATATAATCTCTATTCTGTGCTTTATAAGAGAGTGATCTTTTATTATATATACACCCATTCCCAATAATGGTAAAAGTAAAATTGAAAAGTAACATCGGCAGTTTATGGTTAGTTGGACGTACGATTACTTTTTTACTTATTTCAATAAGCAAAGACATGCCGTGCCATGACGAGCCGTTACGCAAAGACATGGTGGATAAATTAGAAGAAAGTTTAAATTTAAAGCTGCGAAATTCACTTGAGAGTACTGCATCCACCGCAGATAGGGCAGTTCGTGCGAGTTACCTTGTTAGTCAAATTTTGGCAAAAAAGATGAAATCCTTTTATGACGGAGATATTGTGAAAGAATGTTTATTGTCGATAGCAGATGCCGCCTTCCCCAATTAAAAGGATATAATTTTCAAAATTAGATTTCTCTAACTGTGGATGAAAATTGTAACATAAATGATACCGCACAACTTGTTGCATTTTTAAGAGGAACTGATTCCAATTTCAATGTAACGGAAGAATTTGCATCTTTAGTTCCTATTGTAGGAACTACTACCGGAGCCGGGATATACAGAGAAATAAAAACTGTTCTGAATGTATTAAATATCCCAATGGAAAAGATTGTTGGAATAAGTACAGATGGAGCTCAAGCCATGTCGAGTATGAATGTTGGTTTGTCGGGATTATTATCGAAAGATATTAAAAATTTCACAGGCCGTGAAATATTTATTTCTGTTGAAATAATGTAGTCACTTTGTAAGTAAAACTCACATCCGGGAATGTCGGGGCGTAGGCGCGGCGTCGCTTTGGCTGTTACAATGTAACAACTTCTAAAAACCCTGATGGAGTGTGCGTCATACGTCGAAATGACGATCGAAAGAAAAATGACGATCGACACGAGACGAGAGTGGGAAGACGTTAGCTGCACGTCCATCCAAGAATCAGTTCGATAAAAGAATCGGTTTGGGCAGGACATACCCGGTGCGAGTAACAAGTTCGACACAAGAGTCGGTTTAGGCAGGACATACCTGTTATATATATTAAGTTCAGAGTTCCAAGTTTTTATTTTATATTAAAGTTCCTTTATTCACTAACGCTGCGCGTTATGAATATAACACCATTCCTATCATATCCTCGACAATTTCACATTGTATTTTACACTAAGAAAATTTGGGTGCTGAAGTTCTAAAAATGTCTGACTTAGTTCCACCTATTATTAAAATTATAAATTTTATTAGATCTCGAGGACTAAACCATCGCCAGTTTAAAGAATTTTTTAAAGATATGGAAAGCGAATATGGCGATATTCTGTTTAACACTAAAGTTCGGTGGTTACGTCGTGGTACAATTCGTGTACCAGGGTGTTAAAATAATAAATTCATTAAAGAGACATTAAGAGACCGTATCGAATACACAGACCAAAATTGGAACGGGCGACGCATTTTTAAGTATTCAAGCGCACACGATTCTAGCCAGCACACCGATGTTGACAGTTCCCCAATATTACAGATTTCAATATTGTCATCAAAACTATCATCATCTGTGTTCTCTTAGATAGCAGACAATGAAGCATCTGATTCCAACATGGCTGATTCACATTGTGCTATCATATCCCTCGGCATTAACGGTGCATCGTCATCAGGCATGCAGTTACCACTATGTGTACTACGATTCAAATTCAATAATATATATGTTTTTGAATTGCAAGATGCACCGCTTTTACCGAAGGATTGCGATCATAGGTGCCACCGTGCATTCGACGAACGGAAAAAAAAATTTCTATGCAATCGCTGTTTTAAGCGTGACGTTATAAGGAACATACTGCCTTCTACTTTTAAATCGTTCCACAACTGCAAGATAGCATTTATAGATTGCCGTAATCCCAAAAAACATGGAGGTGTTTTAAGACCGTTAAGAAGAAAGTACAAACCAATTGCTCATGTTGGTAACATCCGCAATTAAATGCTGATCAATATTATTAAGACGCGAAATAGCACGCTCCATGGGATTTGGATCACTGGTAGATCGACTGTTTAAATTATCAAACAAATTGTCTAGAATTGTCTAGACATCGTGTCTGGGCCTGCGCTACGATCGAGTGGAACACTGTCATTTTTGAGTTCTTTGTTGGTAGTGCTTGACCATCAAAATTTATTACGGACTTGGGTACGGCTGAAGTGTCCTGTTTCAAAATGGAAAGGCAGACAAGCTGTACCCCACTCAATGACAATTGACGCATCGCAGGCCCACACTCAGCGGAAAGGCGACACCAGTTTCGGGGAAAGATCCTTGAAACAAGGAATCTTTGTGCAGCATCCTCCGAGGCTCCGTGAGAAAATGAAACCACGGAATCTGTAGGCGTTGCACAGTTTTTGGATTACGCCCCAAACTGGTGATTCGTCCCCTAGTTATCCCTACCAAGGAAATTATCTCTTCCCGAGCTTTGGTAGGGAAATGCCAGGACGACTAGGGCAGAACGCTAAGAACGCTAAGAACGCTAGAACGCTACGAACCTTCAGTAGGTTAAGAACATTTTAACATTTGTACGGTTTGAACATTGTAACCTTGCCTAGGACTTGGCGTAGAACTTGTGCGTTCTCAATTCTTTGTTATTAAACTTATTGTTACACCTTTTTAGAACGTTTTTTATACAAACCAGCGCCATTCGTTAACGTTCGATACACAAATCATTAAGCGTTTCAAAGAAACTAGCTGTGAAGCGGTAAACACAGCAGCTGACACTCTTTTGCTAAAAACTTGAAGAGCAAGATTACACTTCACTTTATCAAAAGAATTTGGAAAAACATGTTTATCGGATAATTTGTAAGCTGCTCGCATACTTTTATCTTTCTCCAAATTCCAGAGAAGTACTACATCGCGCCACGAAACTATACAGTCAGTTCAAACTTGTTTCATGCAATGCATCTAATATTTCATCTAAAATCATTAATAAATTATGTTTTTTAACACCAGTTTTTGATACAAAGAAAGCCAATGATTGTTCCCAGTCAGTGAACAGCCCGCGTATCATAAATACAAGAACTTGTGTACCCACAGCTACATTTCTACCCAAAAATCCTAAATCTTCGAAACCTTCAATGACCTGCCGTTTTGGGTGAAAATCGACTTTTTGATGGCCATTTCATCAAATACAAGGGTGCAATTACAATCTGCAATTTCCATGTAAGAAGATGTTAATTTCATCGCGTTAAATAGATTTGGACAAATTCCTGGCCAAATGTCGATTTTCCCGAACCATCGACTAATTGTGGATGGGCTTGGAAAATGAACGCATTTACGCATTTACGCATTTTTAAATGTCACGCATTTTATGGTACAAAACGGGAGAAGTGTAGTGCATTATTGTAGGGTTATGAATGAGACAGTATGTTAGAGTGACTGTGGACGCGATATTGTGGCATCGACGTGTTTGGGTCCAGCGTGAAAGAAAATCTGTTTGGGCCGAGGTGTGAAAGAAGAGTGTTTGGGTCTTGATGACAGGAGTGAAGTGTGACTGTTTGGGTTTTCCGAATGGATGAGAAACTGATAAAGAGAGAATGAGAGTGCGAGAGAGGAAGAATGAGAGAGAGTATTATTATAAACGGACGAATGCTAAGAATGTCTGGCAGTCGGCAATCGATAGTCGGTAGAGAGAGTCAGTTAGTAAAGCGAGTTGTTGTTGTTGTTAAATAAAGTGTTTTATTGAGATCGACGGCTAAATCATTTCACCCGTTACGCCGAACCCAGTACGTAGGAGTTCCTTAAAATATTCCTACATTATCATGCATAATTATTGCTCATCTTTCAATAAATACCCGGAAATTCTTTTAGAAATTGCTTTCTTCGAACATGAATCATCGATGCTACCTGAAGAAAGCTTATCTTGCAACCGATTTATTGCCTTACACTTGCAAGCGAAGAATCTTATGTTTTTTCTTCTCTTGCTCTAATTGCACTTGGGTTTAAAATTAGCTGCTGTTCCAAACGATTACAACTTTGTATTGATGACATGTAATCCTGTTTTGACATAGTATCTGACTCAGTGCTAAAACTATTATTATTCATATAGGACGAATGAAAAATTTCCGATACGGCATCTTTGAGTCTACCCGACGCGTAAAAAGAATGATTAGAAAAATGTTGACTGCACACATATTGAATTTGTAATTTTTTATCAGACATTTCCACCCAATCATCTAAACCACAGTTAATCGGCCACGTTATGCACCTATCACTATCTCTCGTTGGAAATGAATGAAAAGAAATATTGTTCGTTGTAGTACGGTTTGTTAAATCACAAAAGGGATAAGCACACTTTTTATAGTGAGTTTTCCGTTCATTCCGCTTCATTGTATGCGAGAAATAGGATAGCAAAGCGATTAGAGAGAAAGTAAGCAGATTACGGGGCGCTAGTTTTCTATAATAGTAAATGCGATATTTACTATATGCATGCAATATAAAATAATACATATGTATGTATATGATTTACCTGAATATAAGCTTCCTCACGTAGAAACGTCTTCTTCGATGCACACGCGTAAGTGGTGTAACGAAATTAAAAGGACACAACATTCTTTTGTTTCATTCATCATTTATAGAATCTCCCAAATGAGATTTAAAATTCTATCGTAGAATATTGGTTCCACAATACCAGTTCTGACTGATACTGTAGGATGTGACACGGAACGCTAAGGGGGCTCTAGAGCCCCCCGAGCGTGAGACAGAACACATTCAATACATTGGGTGATTGGTCTACTCCTATACCTCGTCTGTGATACAACTGATGTGTTGCAAAGTATCTTAGAGTTGTATTCGACAGTTCGAGGCAGCTCCACCATTTCTGTGTGACCTTGAGAGTTATTCGAATGCTCGATGTAGGGAAGATGATTTATTCGATTTTTTATTCGTGACGAGCATGAGGAATAGATGAAAATCGCATATATCTTTTATTCGAAATTATATTCAAAATTCGGATAAGAGACCGAGCGACGTTGCCAAGTCGTAATGCTTACGTCGTAATATGCAAGTACGTACTATAGTGACTCTTATTAATATTTGAACACTACTTAGTAATTAAACGATTGTTTAAACAAATTAATTTTTATTATTTTAACAAATGTTTAAACACATACATGTATATTATTTAAACGATTGTTTAAGCAAACAGATTTGTATTATTGAAACAGATGTTTACATAGGTACATGTTTATTATTTAAATGACTGTTTAATAAATGAATTTTTATTGTATAAACAAATAAATTTGTATTATTGAAACAAATGTTTAAACCAGTACATTTTTATAACGTAAAGGATTGTTTAAACAAACACATTTTTATTACTGATAACTTAACATCTAGCAGAGTACCAATGGTGAAATCCAATTAAGTTTCCTTTTATTATAAAGAGTTTTACTCACTGCAAAACGTGACGTAAATGGTTTAAGTAATAAAAATGTGTTTGTTTAAACAATCCTTTAAGTGATAAAAGTATACTGGTTTATACATTTGTTTCAATAATACAAATGTACTGGTGCAAACATCTGTTTCACTAATAAAAATTTATTTGTTTAAACAATTGTTTAAATAATAAAAATTTATTTGTGTAAACAATTGTTTAAACTTTAAACGATAAAAAGTTTTCGATTATTAATGGTAGTCACCATACCGCGGTCCGTATTTACGCATTACGACTTGGCAACGTCTGATAAAAAAGTCGCTTATCCGAACTTCGAATAAAATTTCGAATAAAAGATACATCTGATTTTCATCTCCGTTAAATACTCATCACAAATCCTCAAATAAATCGTCTGGAAAAATCGAGCTTCGAATAACAAACAAAAGTTACGGAATTTCGCCGCGACGTCTGCGTTCGAATACATTCTGAAATTTATTTTCATTCGTCGCCTAAAATCGGTCGAATGCTCGTCGACGCCGAGTATCTACAAATAAATCCGTCGAATAAATGGTGGCGTTGTATCCGACTCTCGAATAAATCCCGAAGATAGCCAGAAAATCATCCGAGAGACAGATCGAATGCAAATCTCGAAACCATACGCTCGACGCTCAACGGGAACAGCAGAGGGCTTAGCGGACACCCCTGCCTCACCCCTCTTGCTGTCCAAAACATTTCCCCTTCCTCGTCCCCTATATATTCATTTATTGTTCTCCTCAGGGTTATAATCCATTTACATTATATCTCCCTCAACTCGCAAAATCGCAGACCACTAAATACACAGAGAAAGAGAGAGAGAGAGAGGGGGGGGGGGGGGGAGAGAGCTACTGTCGCTTTTCAATATAATAAAAACAAACATAAAAATAAAATGACGATATATCAAAATAAAATAAAACAAACATGACGCTCGCCATAAATACAATATCATAAAATAAAATAAATTTAATAAATTACATTATGCAAAAAAAAAATAACTGCCATAAACTTGTCATAAAAAAAAAACTAATACATAGCATACCACTCTTTTTTCCCTTCCCTAACCAACGGACCCTCTCTTCCGGTCGCTCACCATTCATCCCAATCCTCCATTTGCACCTTCCCTCCATTCCTCCACCCTCCTCATCTACTTCTCCCCTCCCCCCTCATCATCCAACTCTTCCTCCTCCTTCTCCTGCCATCTCCTTCCTCATCCAGCCTCATACATTCCTCCCATACATGCTCCCATGTCTCATTCATCCATCCACACACTCTACATTTTCTCGCCTCCTCATCCATCCAATATTTTCGCTCTTTCATACCATTTCCTAACTTCAACTTTGCCACCCTCTGCCATCTAGTCTACCCCCACCCTTTCTTTAAGTAGCCCGGCAAACTACTTAGTATGGTTCCTTCTCCCTTTTTTCAGTTCCGCACTTACCTCCTCTCCACTCTCCTCCATTATTTCCTCCACCTCTTGTACTGTCAACCCCCTATCCTCAAAGAAAACCCGTCTTTCCTTTTCCCACCCTTCTCTTACTACTCCCCTCCTTTCCCTCCCTCTCATCTCTTCCCAACACAATCTCGCTAATTTCCCTCCTTTGCCCTCTCTTAACTTCTTTTCATACCCCATGCTCTTAACCCCGTCCTTACCCTCATTAACTCTCTCTGCAATTCTTCCCTAACCATGCACCCTGGCGTACACATTCCTACTTCTAACACCCACCTTAGGTATCTCTGCGGCATCCTTTCCATACCTGTCCTTTCTTTCCGCCCCCATATTTCTACTCCATAACTCATCACCGACCACACTAATTTATCGAAAAGCCAAATCTTCCTATCCCACTCCTTTCCAAACCTCCTCTTCCCTATTCCCCACACTTGTCCCATCACTGCCGGCCCCTTCCTTATCCTTTCCGCAACTTGCTCTTCCTGACCACCATCCGTCTTTATTACGTATCCTAGATACCTATACCGACTGACCTCCTCTAGTGACTTACCTTTCCACCTTCACGTTACCTTCTTCCACCTTCCCCCTCCCCTCCTACACCTCATTATCTTTTACTTTTCGGCGTTTAGCAGCAGCCTTTTCTTATCCATATAGCGCTCTAGCACTCCTATCATCCCTTTCATCCCTTCATCCTCCTCCGCAAGGATCACTATATCGTCCGCATATGCCAAGGTGTAGATTCTCCTTCCTCCCACCTTCACCCCTCCCCATGCCCCCTTTCAAGTTCCTCGTCTATGTCCGCCAATAACAACGTGAACAGCAGAGGGTTTAACGGACACCCCTGCCTCACCCCTCTTGCTGTCCAAAACATTTCCCCTTCCTCGTCCCCTATCCTCACCTTGCCTCTCGTTTCCCTTAAAATCTCCTCACATCTTCTTACTAACCCTTCCCTCACTCCCTTTTTTCTCAACTCCCCCACCAATACATCCCTGTCCACTGAGTCAAACGCCGCTTTCAGGTCTACAAACAACACAACCTTCCTCCTCATTCCTTCCTCCTCACCTGCCTGTTCACTATATGATTGAGTACATAAATATTGTCTATACATCTCAACCCTTTCCTGAAACCCGTCTGACTGTCTGGAAGTATCCTCTTCCCCGCCACTTTTTTTGTTAGCCTTTCTGCCAGAATCACTGCATATACCTTATATGACGTGATATAAGTTATCCAACCATAAGTTATCCAACACGCTCTCACTACTTCCTCCTCCGCTCCCTAGCTTTTCCGTGACCATCGACCTTCCCCTCTCACGCCTCTCCACCTTTCCTCCTTCCACTTCCTCTTCCCCTCTGCAACATCCCCTCTCACTACACTACATTAAATTTCATATCTCCCGCTTTGCTCCTGACTCTATCACCACTATGCAGCACCATCTACCACTCCCTCTCTCTACTCCCGTGTTTGCCTCACGAGGATCCTCCCAACCTATCCTCCAATTCCTCACTCACTTCCACCTTTCTCACACTTCCTGCCCACCATTTCCTCTTTTCCGTTTTTTGCCTACCTACCCCTATTTCACTCGCTCTCTTCTCCCACACTCTCTCACCTCTCACACCTCTCACTCTTTACTTTCTCTCACCAAAACCCTCTCCGCTCACTACACACACGTCTCTCTCTCTCTCTCTCTCTCTCTCTCTCGCAACCGAAAACGGAAGTCTCCCTCGACGAACAAAGATATTTTTTTTATTAAGAGAGTGGTAAAGAAGTGTATTATGCTCACTCCAAAAGGGGGTAATGTGGGGCTCATGTGACGGATGGTCGGTCACGCTTACCCACTAAAAATCACTCCACTGCAGGACGATAGGCCGCCGCTCTACAAAACCGAGCCGAAATGGTCAGGAGTCCAAGGTCCCACTATCCGTATTTGTCCTCGCTCCTGCAAAACAGGTTCTACTCCATTCCTGTTCTTGGCTCATTGTATCTCAACGTGCCTGAAGAGCTTCCGCTCCTGCGGAAAACTCCGCAGGCCGTGTCCTTGACGGAAAAATTCGCTAATTGGACAGCATCTATGATAATCGCTATCCAATCAGGTTTCTCTTTTAGGCCTGATTACCTCTACCATTCCTTACACTCGAGGCGCACTTCGTCGGGAATGCTAGGCATGACCGTGAAGGTTTCATGATACGAGCAGGTTTTCCCTTGAACATCGGTTGGCGCGACCCTCCGGAAACTCGGACGTTTATTCCAATTGCACGCGTTCTAAATGACTTTTTCCACAATAGCTTCGCTGTACCCGACCATTTGCATACCAACTATTTTATTATATGTGCTGACGGCCGCTACAAAGTTAAGGCTGTGCGAGCAACAGACGGCCTGAGACGGCTGGGATTTCTCGACACAAAATCCAGGATCTCGGCTTCAGTCGATGTAGAAACGAATCAGGACAGAAATGTATTGATGTCTCGTAAGATGACACTGATTTTATGAAGGAACTCTGTTCTGTTCCCAATTATTTTGTATACATTGAATAGCACATTTGAATAGCATATTTAGATAGTGGCCAATACAGTGATGGACCACATCAGGGAATGAATTACGCGTCACGATTCATACTGCATGCACCAGTGACAAATTCATTGTACCACTCTTGCTATTACAACAGTTCTGTCTGCAAAAAGTATTAGCCGCATTTTCTGGAGTACTTAGTTCGCGGTCTTATGAACTAAATGCTTCGTTGAATTTTATTTTTAACCAGGATTACATTGCCTCGACAAGCACAGCTTTTCACGGTCGAAGATTAATGGAAATGGAAGAAAAATCTTCTTTTCTCCGAAAAAGATGAATTGAATATAGCAAAAGCTAGCAAAAGAAGGTGTACTTTTTAGGCAAGGTGTATCCTGTACCAATCATTAATTATTTGCTATTCCTTTGCTATTACAAAATATTTGCTATTTCCGATCACACCACGCCACGAAATTTTAATTCACAATATCTCATTCGTCGCAGCATTGTTAGAACATTTCATACCAAAGCTTGAATTCGAAGTTTCTGCTTACTTAATGACGTACCATAAACTCTACTAAATTTGCTGTGCTCAGAGCCTCCAAGGGGCTGTTATTATTTTTAACAAATCGAGTCTCCCGTTACCTGCAGAAATTTTCAATAATGCACATAGGAACAAGAACGATGTCGTATTTGATTTACAAATTTTTCTTTGTATTGATTTTCTTTTCATTACTCGCATATAATACTTACAATCTGAAAACATTAAATTTTGTGTGTCAAGCATATACGAACATTTCAGTCGTCTACCCTAGCAAATATTTATTCTGCATTAAGGGATGTAAAGTTTCATGTAAATAGTTTTGTAGCAAGTCGAGTACTGATTTCAGTGGAGTTAATGGTTATTTCAGAACAGCAGGATGCTAAAGGTTAAATTCTGTTAACATTGTCTTTGAAGCATATCCGAATTCCCGCACATATAATAGCGAGAAATTAACCATCGTTGTCGCGCCAATCTAGCGATTTCAAGCTATTGTTCTGCGAAATAACATAACAGACATTGAACGTGTCAGAAATTCAGAGTATATGTTTGGAACAGTTTAGAAATCGTTTTACTGCGTTAAAAGTTACGTTACGAGGTAGTTTAACTGGTGGATGTATGAGGAAATGAAATTATTTTAATAATACTAATTATGCAGCAGACATAGACAAATAATAGACATAAAGTACATTTTTATGTATATGTTATATTAGTGAATTGATAATATTGCGGATAAAATAAATCTTATATTATTAAAGACTTCATCAACGAAGCTTTTTATGTTTTTGTGATTAGTGCAGTAAATTTTTCAGTTGAATGTATCCAGCACGAAAAGAAACAAGAACACTACAGGAATATATAATGACATTCGACCGTTTCAAACCTTGACTGTAAAGTATGAAGGACATAGCCACGCGAAAGAGAATTTTCGACAGACACCCCTAAATATTAGCGACAAAGAAACCGGGTTGACCTTCACCTCGCGCGAAGTTTACTATTTAGAAATTAATTATTAATTAATTTAAATTAATTAATTATTGTTCCGTTGACTTGGCTCAGCAATACAAAACGTGTAACGACTAGAATGACTCACAATTAGCACACCTTTGAACCGATGAGACTTTATGTACCGAACAAGCAGCCACCAATCGCCTATTAGTAGATAATATCTAATAATTGTATCCACCCACCCCCAAATCCAACGCATTCGTACCAATAGGAAATAGTACTTAAGCCTATAAAACTACAATAAAGTGTCAGAGTTCTTGTGTTAGTCGAAGAGACTAAACGCTTTGTTTAATTCTAACGCCTCTCCGGAACGCGATCGTGAGGCGTACCTACTTCATTACGGTACGTTTTTCCCCGTAACAAACGTTCTCCTCGTGCGACATAGTAATGTCGCCGAAAAGGGCGTCGTAAAGGGAGAGACAGCGGGACTCCTCCTGCGCGAGATGACAAGCCGCTGTGGAACGTCACCACAGTGTTAAACCCCACCACCGCCATTGGGAGCGGGGTTGCAATGTACTGTCCCATCTCAGGGGTGGTTGCCACCACGTTTAAAAACAAAAATAAAGAAATACGAATCGTTCTGCGACTGTAGCCACAGAAACGAAGCGTATTCTTCAAGTTATCCAACGCCTAAATAAATTCACTCTTGTCATTTTTATAAGGCAACATACATCAGTCACTTTTTATTCTTAATCCTACAATTATTGAAATTACAATCTTGTTTTCAACTTCACCTATTCTATGTATTCATCTACAATCTAGAACGTTTCTCTTGTTAATTACTTTACATAAAGCACTGTTGCTCCATGGAACATATTGACATACCATGAACTAATAAGAAACTGATCTCATAAAATCGATCTGGAACAAATACAGAACAAAACAGTGATACGGGAGGATCAATATTAATCAAACTGGATCCCGAGGCTATACGGATCATGCTTGAAGCGAGATTCCGTGGACGAACAGGTTTTTCAAAGTGGCTCCCGATTCGAGCATGAAACAAGAAGAAAAACGAATGGTTGGCTGAAATCGAATGAATGTCCTTTGCTTTGTTAGTAGAACGAGGAAACACACACGTTGAACGAGCTGTAACGTGATGCGTCGCGTCGCATCGTACAGTGCGGACAAGTCGGCACATCTTACTACATTTTTATTTGACGATGCACGAAAATTTTCTTTTGCAGAACTCTTTATTAGGAGGAAATGCATATTATTATTCATTTAAAAATCATTTAACAATTTCTTTATGCATAAAAACAATTTTTTTCAACTTATTAATTTTATTTTTTAATTTAATTTTTTGTGACTAATTACCATTACATATGCATTAGTAAGCAAATTTCGATTTTTGTAAAAAATTTGGCCATGGAAGCACTCTCTAAAGTGTCAAAAATCGAAAAATGTTATATTAAATAATGTAAATGAGTGTGCAATAATAATTCTGTGTAATGGAAAGTTCTTACCAGGGAATATGCATTCTTGATACATTTAATAAAGTAGATTTGTTATTTGTACAAATTTTCAACGGTGATTTTATTTGTTAATTGTATATAAAACTTCAAATTAACATAATACAAAAACGGCAAAACATATCCTGAGATTTATGCATATTCAGATACATTACTTATTATAGTTTAAGAATTTCATAGTTTTATCTGCTACTTTTTGCGATACTCAATTTTATAAACTTCTTAAGAAGTGTCCATACCATTCCTCTGGGATCTATCGTGGAAAATTTGTTATTTTCTTTTTAAATGTATTCGTTATATTGTTAAATTTCATTTTGTGTGAATAATTAACAATAAGTATACATTTGTAAGCTTTGGTTGTAAAAAATTTTGTCATTTATTCGCCACAGTTACAGTGGGGAATTTACTGGAAAAGTTCAATATTCGTATATATCACGATATGAAATACATTTCTTTTGCAAAAACTGTTAATAATAATCATATAATCACTTAGATATACCATATTATATCACATATATATATTTATCAATTATTTTTATGTATTTTTAATTTGTTTTTAATATATGTTTTATAACTATTGCAAAATTAATAAGAATGTAAGGATAGATCGAAATGTGCAAGATCACGAGAGTCAATGATTTTGAGTCGCAATTAAAATACTGAGAATGACTCGGATAGCGAAGCAGCAGCTCGGATAGCACTTTGTTGAGTTTATTCATTTCATTCACTAGTATTATCATTTCTTTAAGTTTATTATTGTTAATTTTACATACGATTCATTTATTATTAATTTTGTTCTACTCTTGTCAGTTTTTAAAAATAAATTTTGTTAATTTTTAATAATAAATTGTTTTTTCTAAAAACTTTTTTTGTTAAAATTATAAACTATATGGGTAAATATAATTGTCTGTACAAAATTTCCTCTATATATGCATTAATAACCGAACTACGAGAAGTGCCGCAAACAGGCCATTTATCCATACTGTGCGGCGCAACGAGGCATATGATTTCTCAATAGAACAATGTACGCGAACTAAAACAACTACGAAATCAATGGAAGAATTTTGTTCTCGAAGGCGTACCGTGCCACTGGTGGGCTACAAGCGTACGAACAAGAACTCAGATTCAGTTCACTAAACAATCTGTTTTCTCGGAGGGTGTACTGAGCCACTGGTGGGCTGCAGACGTACGGAAGAGAACACAGATTTAAGGGGGCCGGCAGGCATTTGGCCTTGACTGTCTCGCTATGTTACGCTGTGGTTTTTTTCTAGACATTTTACGTCTTAAATAAGTAGGCAATCAATTAAAAATGCATATCACCGTGTTTGTACATGTCTTTACTACGTCTCTCCAGAGCCTTTTTTTCGATACGAACACTAAATCTCTCGAAATTAAGAGAATCTCTCTGCGGCAGCCATCTTGTGACGTCATCCTTGCTTCAGAAAGCGAGATTTCTGCCGAATGTTACAAATTACTCGACGATGAGGTAGAAATTCGCAATTTGGGCTCTGGACAGACCTAGATTGGACTTTTAGGACACACAAGTGACCATTTTTAAACTGCTCATTGCAATATTGAAGCGTCAATTTGTCAAGATTTTGACCCTTGCAAGTTCATATACGTATATGGATTTCATGTATGTATGTGGTTACACAGAGTCGACCAGCCTGCCCTCTTAAGTAGTTCAGCGATCTTCTTTCTTGCAGTAACACTAAAGGAAATTAATATATTCGGCTTCTCAGATTCTTTTCAGTTGTATCTAGACTATAAAATTCGACAAAATTTAATCACAATGCGAATGAAACTATGTCAAAATGCGAATGGG
>CM052139.1:12837829-12851944 GCA_028454255.1 Halictus ligatus | reverse complement strand
CGAAAAAATTAAAATTTTTTTGTAAATTGTGTGTTTTTCAATGGGAAATGTACTCGCGCAAGAAAATTTTAACAAAAGTTTTTTGTTTAAACAATATATTAAAAATTTGATTTTTTTGCAGTTTCTTTTATTTATTGGTAGTTCATTTTAATGTAAACTTGGGTGTGTGATCTTTGATCCAAAATAGGGGATACATGTTTCAGGATTTTCTTTTTTTTTTTGCCATTTAACAATAATTAAGCACAATGGAAGATAGTCTTGCACCTGGCGTGCGCAGGAAGGAATTCTGGCTTGTTCCATTGAAATATAAACATTTAGTATAAGCGTGTACAGTATTTTAAACAATACCACTGGGTTATGTGTCGTTTATTGTTTTATTAGTAGCTAAAGAAGGTGGTGCAGTTAGCAGCGTGACGCGGTGCTAATTACCGCGGTGAAGTAAGGGTACCGACTTTTAAAGCCAATTCGCCTATGAATTTCTGTAGTCGTTGGACTTTCGGTTAAAATATACCTGCAGCCTTTTTAAACTGTGAATCCTCGAAGCTGGAGTTTCCCTCGTCGTTTATGGTAGCTCTGAAAAGAGCTGATTTCGAAAGAAGGGCTGTCCGCAATGATTATTCTACATAATTCTGGCAATAATGATACTCAAGGATTAAATGAGAAAAACATAAATGTTCTTTGCACCAAGAACATTGAAGTACAACTACATTTGAATAATGGAAACACGTTAGATCATCTAATTTTGTAAAGCAGAACTCTACGGGATTTTCGAATTCTCCTGGCCATTCTTCTAGATATCCACTGCGGAACCAAGCATATTGAAACAGCCGTTTATGACTAGGAATCGACTAGTTCACGACAACCTATTCCTGAGTAAGCAAACAAACCTCGGTCTACGCATTAACTGCCCTAGCCCTCGGCTCGTTATACATTTCAATTCGATGCAAAGATAGAAGAATAACAGTTGTTTCTTAAATACGGAATCTGCTTCTAGTGTAACGTCTAGTTATACATTTCAATTCGATGCAAAGATAGAAAAATAACAGTTGTTTCTTAAATACGGAATCTGCTTCTAGTGTAAGTACTATGGATGCACAAAAATCCGCCGTCTACACATATAATTTTTAATCTAATATATATCCTATGTAACACGTAAATTTTAAACTTCTACACTTCATCCGCTTCAACATGATTATTCTTGCTCAAGGTCATTTCAAGGTCAAAAAAGTGGTATCCACTAAATTCGGTTTTTTATTCTTTATCATGTAATCGTAAAAAATATACTATTCTATTTAAAAAAACATCTGTGACCTTGAAATTTCATTAAAAAACACGATACAAAAAATTTTTTCTACATCCTGTATTAAATATACCCCGTATATATTCTCAACAGATATACAGTTTAAGCAGCCGCCATAAATCTTACGGCATGATCGGCTTTTTTTGAAAGAGGGTGCTGTCTCATTAGCGACCGGAAAATACAAAGGGAAGATTTCGATTTCCGTGGAATCTTGGTCACTAGAAACAGAAGAGACCTTAGCGTCGCGGCCTCTCTTAGGATCGGAACTTGACATATTATGTATTTCTGCCCGTTTGATCACGAAATTGTGTATTTTGCAATATATCGCCGAGGAAACCTTGAATACTCGTCGCGGAATTGTTTCTCGCAAGAGGTTCTCAATCGTGTAGATGGGGGTGGGGGCAACTTTAGGTGCAAAGGGTCCGCCATTTTGAGTCACGTTTCGACTCGGAGTAAATTACATTTTATACCGAATTGAAAAGGAACGAGGTTTTCTTAATGCTTCGTATATTACCTGTCATTCTGCAGTCAGTGTTTCATATTTTAAAAATTTTTATTTAGTCATTTTATTTATTTTTGCCGCTATTATCTAATAGTTAAAACAATTCATCTATAATCTTAAAAATGAGAAACACGTTTTATGAATTTTGCTGTCGGTAAATGTATCAATTTTTTTAAGGTGGTAATAATATTGTTTGTAATTATAGATACCTATGTTAATGTATTTAATTATTTTTGACGGACGTGTCCCGAATTAATAATGAATCGAAAATAAATTATGGCAGGTAGGTACCTGCCTTGCAACGACAACTCCTCTGCAATACTTGCTTTAACTACTACAGCGATGTAAAGGAAAAATATTTCCTATTGACTTCTTCTGAGTTAAACTTCAAGCGTAAAAGTAGAGTCGATACTATAAAGTTGATACTATAGATCGTAAAGTTTCATAAACTTATGTTTCCCAGACGCCGGATTAATCGTACTCTGTTCTCCTTACTTCAATATCCACCAAACGAGAGAGGTTCGTAGGCCAAGATGTTCATTCATTCAAAATGGCCCTAAAAATCCTTTAAAAATCCTCACTGTCTCAAAATCTTTGTCAGTGATAGATAAATAAAATTATTTATTCGACCTTACGCCGCTGGCAATTTTCAGAAAGCTTTTCATTCTCTCTCTCTCTCTCTCTCTCTCTCTCTCTCTCTCTCTCTCTCTCTCTCTCTCTGTGTGTGTGTGTGTGCGTGTGTGTGTGTGTGTGTGTGCGTGTGTGTGCGCGCCCACGGACGACAAATAAAAATCGTGAAAAGTATCTGACGGATGAACTGTGGTGAATATGTATCCGAGAGAAACGAGTTCGAATAAAAGATAGCTTTCATTTATTTCTATTCGAAATTTTAAAATAAATTTTTGCCCAACTCTGAACGGGGGCACGGTACAGGGACGCCGGCGCTCCGAACCGATCGATAGATCGATGTTAGTGTTTATTAGAATTGTGTACATGGTCTTTCTTCATGATTAACCCCTTCCCGTGCCTTTTAGCTCGACGAAATTCGGACCCAAGCGATAGGAGTCAACGCGCGGTAAACAGACAAGCGTGATGTTCGAAAACAGTTGCAATACTACTAGTCGAAATATAAATACCTGTGATATAGCCATTTGTAAATCATTCCGCGAGTCAGACTCGCGATGTTTATCATATCATGTGTGATAATGCTTAAAGATAAGTATTCTAAGTGATACTTCATGCATACGTCTTTCGTATTACAAAAATAATCAATCCCATAATGAACAGACTACGCAAAGGGAGACACAACACACCAATCCACCTACAATTATATTATTAAAGATGAGTATTCTTAATGATACCTCAGTGAACATTTTCTGTTATCAAACCAATTAATCTTATTTACAGGTTACACAAAAAAGGAATCTCATCATAATAGCTGCGATTCCCAGGACAATAACTGCCCAAAATGAAAGACATAATAGTCAAGTCGGTATACTTATTCCATATAAAAAAAATGTTAAGTAGAGCAGCAATACAGACCGTAAGTGATTAGAGGCCGAAAGTACCCCAAAAATATTTTCCCGAAAAATTATTTAAAAATGGTTTAGACAAAGTTAAAAAATGTTTTTACACTGCTCTAACAACAATCATACTGTTAGGAATCTAAAAAACATCTGATTAACGAAAAAAAAAGAAGTTGACTTCGGCGGGATTCGAATCTGGTCCAAAAATTCTGGCTGAAATGCATTCTGTATTAAAGAACAAACGATTAAAAAATTTCTGTGCAAAATATCAAAATTTTTTTTGTTTCAAAATTTTTTAAAGGCAAAGTTTCTGTTGCAACCATACTGTACTTTTTCAAAAGAATTTTCAAGTTAAGGAATGATAGGATAATTTGAAACAATGCACCAACCGGGAAAACACGAAAGCAAGAAGCTTGTAAACAGTTCTATGTAATTAATGAGAAATTTCATTACCCGAATAACGATGCTGAAGGCCTTTGATGATCAGCAAATCGACGGTAACATTATCCATTGCGAGGAATTACATATTAAAAGCAGGTATTTACATTCGGATATTTACCCTTAACCCCTTCCTGTACATTAACTGGCTAATGATGAAGATTTAAGCACAAACGTAAACATCATGGGTACGATTCGTGGAATAATTTACAAAGGATTGTGTCACAGGTATTTACATTTCCGTTAATATTGCAACTGTTTTCGAGCACCCCTCTGGTCTGTTTGCCGCGCATTGGCCCCTATCGTTTGAACAAGGATTTCGTTGAACTAAATGGCATAGGAAGGCATAATTAATATAGGATGGCATAATTATATATGATTCACTGGGAAAACAGATGTCTCTGTAAAATGGACGACGCAGAGATTATTACGTGCAGCGATTAAAACGTTTAATGAAGCATTTAATTAAACTGCAACGTTTTCGAATGCAATGTATCTAGTTAAATGAATGTATCTAGTTTCATTTAACTGATCAACAAGAATTGAGTAATATTCAGGCATTTTTAAAAAGATCATGCCGAATTCTGAATTAGCCATCGTTCCGAGTTAGTCAACGCTCTATCGATTTTCTTATAATCACCCAATTTTTACAGAAAAAGTAAATGGATACTCGATCGATGGATGTGAATTATTAATTTTTTGCTATGTTTGAATTCGCGGTTTCTATTCACTTAATTCTCTAGCATAAATCAAGAGACTGTTATTATTTTTAACAAATTGAGTCTCCCGTTATTTACAGAAATTTTTAATAATGATCATAGGAAGAAGACGAACCGACTATTTGGTTTGAAAAAATTCTTTTGTATTGATTTAACTTTTCATTACCCGCATAGGGTACTTACCATTTGAAAACTTAAAATTTAGTGTTTCAAGCATAAACAAAGGTGTCGTCTATGCTATTTAAATATTTATTCTTCATTAAATGATATACAGTTCCGTGTAAACAGTTATGTAGAAAGTGGAGTACTGAAACTTAATAATTATTTCGGGGCAACAGGATTCTAAATGTTCAACTCTGTTAAAATGGTCTTTGAAACGTTTCGAAATTTACCCCATGTGCTAGCGAGAAATTAACCATCGTTTTCGCGGCAAGCTAGCGCGATATAACAGACATTGAACAACATAACACATATAAAATGTACCAAAAATTAAGAGTATATGTAAAGAACAGTTTTGAAATCGTTGTACTGTGTTAAAAATTATGTATAGTTTGTTTAAATCAGACTGAGTGTAGTTTAACTGATGGATGTATGTGGCAATTAAATTATTTTAATAATACTAATTATGTAGAAGACATAGACGTCTATTATCTGAACATGAAAGTACATTTTTATTTATATCTTATATTAGTAAATTGATAATATTGCGGATAAAATTACTTTTTATATTTTGTGGTTAATCCAGTCACTTTTTCAGTTGAATGTATCCAACATGAAAACAAACAGGAACACTACAGGGACAAATAATGACATTCGACCGTTTCAAACATTGGCAGTAAAGCATGAAGCACATAGCCACGCGAAAGAAAATTTTCGACGGACACCAATAAACATCAACGACAAAAAGTTCGGGTTGACCTTCACCTCGGGCGAAGTTTACTATTTAGAAATTGACTTCTCGAAAATAAGCCGCGTTCTGTATCTTGGACGTATCTGTATGTTCGACGCTTCGACTCTCTTCTTCTCTTTCTATTTCATTCTCCAACCTCTTTCACAACTGAAACTTTAATCGCGTGTTACACGAGTAATTGTAATCGTAATTATGTCGCGTTTCGTGTAATTACGCTGGATCGGTCATACATAGAAACTGTTCGTTTCACAGAAAACTTGTCAAGATATACGTTCTGTTTTTTCAATGAACAATTTTTTTACCCAAAAGGTTTTCCAGAATACACCGACCATTATTTCTTAAACTTCTGAAATTGTAATCTGTAGTCGTGCGAATGACATTACTCGAAGTAAATAGTGGAAACAATTCAATCTACACGAACATTTTTTAATGATCAATTGAACCCCTTGAGTGTTCCCAAATATCGATTTGTTTCAGAATTACGTTCAATGACACTAAAACGCCAAGACCCGTTGAAAGGAGACTAAATAATGTTCTCAAAAATCGGTTCGTTTAAAAATTACGTGGATTAACACTAGAACTAGATGCCGTGTTAAAACGCTGACGATACCGTGCAGACGCATTCACATATATTTCGATATATTTATGATACATTTATCGGAACAAAATACATGAAGGTATGTATAATGTGGTGTCACGTCGATCCCGGAATTGGGACAAATCGTATCGCGACTAGGTAAAGGTTAACGGCGAATGATTGTATTGTCAGTCTCCGGAGAACTGGTCTTTATTTGCTAGATGCAAGATTTGGCTTGCTGTTGATAATTCGGTATTTCTAACAGATCGGTTTTTGAAGCAGTTCTGACTTGGTTACAATCGTATAGGAACCAGGAAAGCTGGGATGTGGGTGTGGTTTTAAGAAGTTGTCTATGATTGGTTGAAGGATGTGTTTTTGGAAGGTGTTGAAAGTGGTGGAAAATTAGGAAGAGTGGAAGTAGACGGTACATTTGGTTATAGGCGGCTACGACTATGAAACCATAAATCTAGGATGGTACAGCACGTGCTGAGTTTCTCGGATTTCCCACTACGCTAAATTATGACCGATTAGTTGACCTTCACGGTCGTACCGATGTCCCTTCGCAGAGGATTTTTACAACGGAACATATAATATCTACTCATCCCACGCCTGGTACTAGAAACATGATGGAAAATAAATCAATCGAGTTGCACAAGAACGTGCTGTGAATACACGGAATTTATTGATCCCACGGTGTCGACGAAAATAAAACAGCGAAGTACGTCGAAACTATCAGACAAGGAGAACTACGACCCAGATTTTTTCTTTCTAGAAATTTTCCAGCGAGAAATGAACACTTCGTGTTCCTGACAACTATTTACCAAATGCAGTTTTTAAATATTCAAGACAGGCTCCGGTGGCAAAAAATTGCAATTTAAAAAGAAATTGTGTTACTTCAGGACAGTAATTCTTATAATATCTCGAAAAAATTAAATTCGTTTGGTTCAATTTTTAAAAAGTAGTCTTTTTAAAAGTATCCTGGTATTACCGTCACAGACTGTATGTCTTTAGACGTTACAATTTTAGTCATTACATTAACGCTGTAATACCGAT
The DNA here is from genome assembly GCA_028454255.1 of Halictus ligatus. NCBI lineage: Eukaryota > Metazoa > Arthropoda > Insecta > Hymenoptera > Halictidae > Halictus > Halictus ligatus. The sequence continues at coordinate 12,844,919 of CM052139.1, read as the reverse complement.
ACATCACTATCATTGAATAGGGCGTGGAAACGGAATCACCAGGTAGAGTTACGACTCCTGTAACTTTCGTCTCATGAAATTTCATCACGCTCTCGAACTCCTCCGATCGAATCATTCGCATCGCGGTGGAATGGAAAGGGATGTCGCTCGACAATGTCGCTGGAAAAACGCTGTACACAGCTTAAGGCCCTACAGGTTAAGGCCGTGTACACAGGCCGTTACAAGGGAGTCTTACAATTAGGTATGTATCGACTATGGCCCATCGACATCATGCGATGACGAAAAAAAATCAAATAGGAGATTCTCCTGCGATTAAAGTATCCACGACCCTGCCGAGAGAAAGTGCAACTTAAAAACAGAAATTTCAATAAAGCACCCATTACAAAATTCTGATAATTCCCTTACTCTTTTCTCGTAGGAAAAATCAGATCTAAAGAATACACAAAACGAACAAAATTAATATATTGGCGAGAAATTGACCTTTTTATTAGAATCTTCCTGGATGCAAAACTTTTCACGGTTTTCTACATAGTGTACAGCATATACTATTGTGAAAATATTTCCAGTTATTTAGGTAATTGTTTATGGACTGTTGTATTACATAATGCACAATAAACTTGATTATTGAGGAACACGAATAAGCGCGACTAGGCGACTCTGCTCTAAAGACAGAGCAAAATATTATTTCAATAAATGATTCATTTTATTCCAAATCGTTTGCATATTTCGAGAATAAATCATTCGATTTTTTTTATTATTTTGATAAATCCACGTTCGCGAAAGGTCAGAATATTCTATTTGAACAATAAAACAATTCAATCATTCAACATTCACTTCCCTTTTAAAATATCATTTTATTTGAACTGTGTAATAACGATCGCGTTACGAACACTGCAAAGGATGGAATTTTTGTGTCCAACACTTCCCACGTTCCCACACACCATGGTCGCTACAAGTGCATTTGTTTTTTAATATTTTCAGATTTTTTCCGTTGCAAACTGTGGCCGTAAAAAATGAAAAACCCCCAAAAATCGGAAAAATGCAGATTTCTCAAAAATATGAAAACATGCTATTCTACTGTTTAGTTCCCTGATAAAGTACTGTAACAGGCAGTATTGTCAATTTTTTTAGATTTTTTGTTGTGGGACATCATTGTTGAAAACAATAAAAACCGAATTTTTTCGACATTTCTGCTATTAGGAGGAAAGTAAGCATGGCTGAATTAAGCAATTCCACAATGAAATGTGAATACAACTCGTATTTTTATAATTTTTTGTAATTATTGGCACCCAAAAAGATAAAAAAAAATGTATGTAACTAAGCATCATAAGCAAAGACATACTGGAGTGGTACCAACGTCGACTACGCATAGCGACGGCCCTGGCGAGTCGTGAAAAAGCTACAATGGCCGTCTGGCGCGATTGCGTCGCGCACAAGCTGTCAATGAATATTTTCTTAACCATCTCGTATACTAAGGAAACCAAATACTTTTCGTGAATGATTTCTTTACCAGAAATGTCTGTAGGATGCATTCCTGTATAGTAAACTCCTGCTAGATAAAGGATTTTTCACATAAATACAAAAATAGAGCGTACAAAGTACCCTTTGTCGGCACATTTTCAAATTTTAACAACTATTTACAACTATTATGAAGTACATAAAAATATAATTGGCTACATGGACAGACAGGGGAGAGTCCCCTCTATCTCTGGACTCAAACTTGAACTTTCTCGCGTATTTAGTTTTTGCGTAACACGTCATTTTGTATCGAAATCCGGAATTTTTACAAAAACCAATATTTTTCGAAAAACGTTTAAAATGACAAAGTCTATAAGAATTACCCAACAGGTATTGCAAAATTATTTTGGTGTTGGACAGTGATTATGATAGACTATAAAAAACTACAAACTATTAATATAAACTATAGTAAACTTTAACTTATATATCAATTGTAATGAACTTACGAAATATGACTTCAATTTTCGAACTGTTAATTCTGAATACCTTTGGACAATTAACTAAATACACAATGTCTCGTAGAAATGATGATCGCCCCACATCCTACATTGAATCGTGCGTTACGATAGAAAAACTATTTAGAAATTTTTACAGGCGCGAATTGGCAGCTAAATCTTTTTATATTATAAATTGAATACCATACTGCGTTCAATGACATCAAAACAAGCAACAGATTTTACTTGGAATCTTAAAAGTTTCTGTCATCAAAATTCTACAAATGGGAAATATAACAATAAATAATAGGTGATCTTTAAACTTGAATAATTTCAAACAGACAAATAATAAAAAAAGCTAAAATTGCTGGAAACTATAATGTACCTGCCTAAAAAGTGTCTGTAAAAAAAATATGACCACAATATCTTCATCACATAAAAGATCCTAGTAACCGAGCAATATTTTAGAAACGGGCGAAGAGAAAAATGAATACTACAGTCTTTACTTTTAATCCCCGTTTCTTTCGATTAGAATTTGTCTAATCTTCCTTTCTGAGAACGAGAAACACCCCGACGGACCCCTTATTTATAGAAGGAATGATTATGCTCCGGCTGGACGCAACTGGCACGAAGCATGATTCAGTAACAGCACCGTACGATTTCTTGATATGGAAATCTTGAAAACATTCCCTCCTGGAATTTGTCAAGATAGTCTCTGATATGAAACCTCCTGGCTAACCCTTCGTTTTACCCTTTAAACAAAGATTCAGCTGCAAACCTTAAACTTACTGTAAACGACAAATACGAGTATGCGACCCTACAATAACAGAGATACGCCCTCTCATTTTTAGGGTATATAAACACATTCATTTTCATCCTCTTTGTTCAGTAACTGTGCAGTGACGTGCTGTACGTGACGAATTTTGTCGAGTCGCATTTGTAAGACTTAGTTCCACTGAGATCGGGTTTAAGTCCCCTCCGAATCAAGTTAACATTATAGATTCTCTTATTGCTGTAATTCTTCTATTCGGCATTGAACAACTGTTCTTGGACCCCGTATAGCCAGTGCACCAGCACTGTGCACCTTAGGTAGTAATAGTCTTATTATATACTTATATTCAATTCATTCGCGACACCAACATTTATAATACAACATTCAAATCAGAATATATTCGTGTTGTTTGGCAAATTGTAGTCTATAAACCCTTAATTATTGTCCAAAATCCCACACGATACAATCCTACCGCTCGGATTGTATCAATTAAATTATACTAGTTACCTAGATTTCCTGATTTCGCATCAAGTTCGTTTGCAACATATCATAGTCCAAACAGAGATTTCTCCAACCCAGTAGCTCCCCAATTTTGCATTGGGTTCGTCCACAAAAACTATACCATCCTAGCGACTCTCTGATTTTATATTGGATTCGTCCACGTACCTAACTAACAAATTGAAACCATATCCATAGGGTAATAACTCGCAGTCCTGCCCTTTAACACAGAACAACGATACATGAGTACATACATAAAAACATATGTATAATACTGGTGCACTGTCGTTTATATATTCCAATACCTCAGAAAACCAAAATTTTTCACCTTACGCAAGATTTGACAAATCGTATTTTGGCGAACTTTTCGGGGCAAATATTCCACAGCACGCTGTGATTACGTCTGGACCTACGCCAAAGTTCAGCACTATATTTGCGCAACAAGTGCTTAACGATACATGACACGTGACTGGAATTTCAAGTATTCCAAAAAGCTTCGGCACCATTGAGGGAAAGCCGACAAGACGCGACGTCTTACCTTACGCCTCATTTAACCGTTTCCCCGTTCTTCTGACAAAACAAAGAACATTCATTCGATTTCAGTCAACCATTCCTCTTCTTCCCTGCTCAAACCCGAAGCCGCTTTGAAGAACCTGTTGGCCCATGAGATCTCGCTTTGAGCATGACTCGAATAGCCTCGAGATCCAGTTTGATTGATATTGTTCCACCCGCGTCTCTCTTTTACTCTCTATTTGTTCAAGACGATGCTAGGAACCACCTTCGAGTGCCCCTCTGCTTGCTCGCGAACGGTAAGAGCTCTGACTACTTATTGTTAGTGAAGGAGGGTATCGATTCTATTAGATCAGGTTCTTATTAGGTCATGCTATGGCAATATATTTCTTGGAACAACAGTACTTTATATAAAGTAAATAACAAGAGAAACGTTCTAGAATAATTAGTAGACCATGGGCTTCATAAATTTATAATAAGAATAGGCGACGTTGGAAACAAGTTGGAAACAAAAATGATTGGTGTATGTTGCCTTATAAAAATTACAAGATTGAATTTACTTAGACGTTGGGCAACTTTAACTAGACCCTTCTTATTCTGTGGCTACGGTTGCAGAATGTTTCGTAATCTTTTCTTTTTTTTAAAGCATAGTTATTACCATCCCTGAGATGGTGTAGTACAGAGCTGCTTAACAGTGGCTCGTGACACTTTCCCCTATATTCCTTTTTCGATAAAAAACCCCCATTGTGTACGACGTCGTTCCACAAACTAGGCAGTCACAGGGAAAAGGAGAATCGTAGCATTCTGCCACGCTCCGTTACGCTCATACTCTTCTCTACGGGATGGACGTTGGAGGAGGGGATTGGGCGCAACGAACAAAGCAAGCGCGGCGAAGCGCAGCAGAATGAGACAACAAGATTTTTCGGCATTTGTTTAGAATTGTGTTTTCAATCGATTTTGCTGTGATTCCGTGGAGATTGTGGAGGGGGAATGGTGGGAGCGACTTGTGGCTCGCGGCGGAAAAGAAGTTAAGCAGCCCTGGTATAGTACATTGTACTCCCTCCCCCAACCCAGCCAATAGCGGCAGTGGAGGTTAGATCCGCCCACCGCCGACACCTCTGCATCCGCCTCGCAGTGCGGGTCGACGAGCACATGGTTAACGTCACCAAGCGATTTGTCTTCTTGCGGAGAGGCAGTCTCGCTTTCTCTCTCTCTCTCTTCTTCGCAAGATCTGCACGCGGGCAATTTCGCGTGGGCGTCAAAAATACAGATCGCGGATTATTTTCGAGAAGTTGATTTCTAAATAGTAAACCTCGCGCGAGGTGAAGGTCAGACTATACAAGACGGTCCTCGCCGTGTCCAGGTACGGGGCACGTTTGCGTAGACCATACAGAGTTGACCATGTTCGATGGATACGTGAGAGGCGCCAAAGATGCTCGCAACAACAGAGGCCAAGTGTCGCGCATCACGAGGGTTAGCAACCAGAACCCCAGAGCAGTTTACTCTCCTCTTATCCCTGGGGATCCAATGCTAGAGCTGACCGGGCCGCGGCCGTGGTGGACGCATAAACGCTTTATATGCGAGAAGCTCAAGTGTTGTCGCAATCGGGGAACTACAGTAAATTCTGATTACGAGTCAGTGCCAACTTTAAAATTTGGAGTCAGTGGAATAATCCACACCAACGCGGTGAGTGGCCGAATCTCGAGAGCAGTAGCCACCACAACTTTGTCGGGTATATCGGTGTGAGACCAGAAGACCACTACTAATCCAATTACAAAACTTCTCTATTTTTTGCTTTTTTTTAATCAAACTTTGACCAACCTATTTGTGGGTTTTTTATGATTAAAATGATACGAAATATGATGTAATTCCGACAATATTTTCTTGCGTAATGAACGATGAAAGTTACTTCTCATTACTATTATATTAACAGAAAATTCGTGTTTAGTATTATTTTAATCAGAAAAATTTAACAAATATATTGGTGAAAGTCTCGTAAAAAATTAATTCACGGTAAAAATGTTTTAGTTTTGATTTAAAGAACTGAGCTCACACCAATATTTCATCGTTCCCAAACGATTCAACTTTCTGCGCCTCTTTCCTTCCGAAACTTGAATCGTTCATTACACAAGTAAAAATCATCGGAATCATATTATATTTGGTATCATTTTCATTAGGAAAATGTCACAAATATGATGGTAAAAGTCCCATAAAATAATAATGAAAAATAAAAAAGTTTTCTTATTGGATTAGTAGTGGTCTCCTGGTCTCAGGTAAGATTGATAGAGAGATGATGAAAGTGCGAGAGAGGAAGAATGAAAGTGAGCCTCAGATAAAAGAAACGAATGCAAGGTATGTCATGTTAAATGAATGAGAGCCGCAAGCGAGTGAGTCCACGAGAAGTTGCGAGTTGTGAAGAAACAATAAAAACATATTAGCGTAACCAGTGTCGTACTATTCGTATCAAATATTTCGTATAAAATATTCCCACAGTATTATACAATTTATTGTAATGTATAATATCATTACAATGTAGAAACATTGTCCAACACACAAGTTCTGTTAGAATTAGTAATTAATTCAATTTCAATATTTAACCCGTAGCACTCGAATGGCGACTGTAAGGAGCCACTAAAAATTGCTGTATCATTATTCAAAATATTTTTTACATTATTAAATTTGTTTGTATTTAAAAAATTACTAAACATATCAGTATTCTACGAGTAAATTGCACCCTTTTCGTATGTATAGAAAAAATATATCTGGAAGGGAAATATTCTAGGTCGGAAGAAATGTTTCGTTTTAGAGTTATAATGGCTTCGAGTACAAAGGGTTAAAAGCTTTTTCAGCACAAAAGTGTTAATAATGCCACCACCGCTTGCCGCGTCGTCTGAGTGACGACGACACAACGAAGAGATGAGAGAGTCGGTTGACGAACGTCGTTGAGGTAACACACAAGGCTGAGTACTCCTCCTCTATTTAATAAAGGTTTATTGGTATTCCACACGCTTCATTCATTGAAGAAGCCCCGAACCCGTAACAATATTTTCTACTCAAGAAATGGGTAGTGTTGAGACGCGTTCCTCTGCACCGAGTCACGTATCGGTCTTCGGCGTGTCCTTCGTTTACCTGCGCCCTCACCTTGCGAAAACAACGACCTAGGCGGGCCGTCTGTCCGCCACGTGCCCACCAAAAACACGGTTCTAACGTCGCTCTCGAGACGGGTCCGTTTACAACCCCGCAATACTAAATGAACGGCCGTTTATGACTTAGCTACAGTAACTCCTCGAAGCCATGGGGCATCACCATATAGCGTTTCCAACCACCGACTTAGTCCCCGGGCCATCTGTTTGCCAGC
>CM052139.1:12811500-12837329 GCA_028454255.1 Halictus ligatus | reverse complement strand
CCCTCCGCTCACCTCGTCGTTCCGAAAACAAACACGCCAAGGGCGGAAGGAATAGGGGTGAGATAAAGAAAAAGAACAGCTCTGATTGGAAGGACCCAAAGCGTGGGTTAGCCAATCAGGGTTGTTCAGGATTTTTACCAGGGCAAACGAAGGCGTTAAAGAGAGGGTCAGTCGAGCGTCTAGAAGAGTCTTCCAGAGACACGCTCCGAATACGGTCGTCGAGTCGTCCTGGGGAGACAACGTTAGTCACATTGTATATACATTAAATAAACACAGTCAACAGTATTAGCACCGTACATTTATAAAGACACCTACCCACAAATTCAACATGAACTATACCACATATATATTAATTAATATGTATGTATGTGCTGGCCCGTACAACCAACGCGCCGCCTTACGCTGACTGTCCTCGGAAGACCGCAGAGAAACGCTCGAAAAATATAAAAATTCGAGAGTCGTGAACGAGCGGACAATTAGAGGTTCCTGGACACGAGTCGCAACCGAGAGTATTTACACCGTGTACCATTACGCCAAGTAATAAACCATACTGCAAGGGAATCCGAACATTTATTCACCCGTGACCCCATGTGTAATTAATTCCATGAGCTTTTCGTCCTCGTGTATATGCACTCCATGACATGTACATGCTGTCGTGCAAACACGGTCGGAATCAAATCAATACAGCAATACATATTCCTTATTGTTGTGCGTTCCTTGTATATGATTTTGTAATGTCGGATGTATTATTCAATGTATTTCTGTGGCAACTGTCAGCGTGAATTGACATATTCGGCGGCGAATCGAGAACCTAGCCGTACGGTGCGACAGCTGATCTGTCGAATCCTGATAAAGAACAGCTTTGACCAAACCGATGACTCCTTATGAATCCATATCGTGACTCAACTGCTTAGCCCCAACAATTGTAACATCCCAAGAAATTCGACCAGTTCAAAACTGAACTGATTGTTTTAAATGGTTTGAATTTGCAAATTTGGAACCGTGCAATTTCACTTGAATTTAAAATTATTGATTCGAGCAAAACAAATTTTAAAATAGACCTAATTGGTTCGAAGTGGGTGTAATTCTTTTGAATGCGAATGTGCTAAAAATACATAAGGTCTGACACTCAAAAATAGAGTACCTTTCTAATACCATCTTTTCCAACTGACACCGTTTTCATTAGATACTCTTTTATGTTGCCACTATAAGCTGTTAAAAAATTATTTTTACTTGGCTCTGGTGACATTTTTTTACACATCTGTAGGATCAACAGTTTTTCAGATATCGAAAAATCCTTTGATATTCGTTAATAGGTCACTAAAGACTACAATATGCATATGTATTCAAATTTGAACAAAATCCGAAACGATATTCTCAAAAGCGTTCGATATCGCGTGGAATGACTCAATTACATAATAATTTGTAGAATAGAAAAATTAATTCCACATTAATTGCATTATTTTGTCTTACGACACGAAAAAATGTATATTGAAAACTTCTGAATTCTTGTCCAGAATTACCTGAAAATGGTTAGATGGAAGATGGAAGGTTCCCTAGCAGGAATGCGATGGTGTACCTATATCTTATCCAATGAGGCAAGGCAGTAGACGTAAACATAGCTCCTCGATTGCGATAGAGTTGAAGTTACCCTTCCAAGATAATTAGCAAAGGACGCACCCTGGCACTAGTGGCCTTGTCTCGTTGGACAGGGTATAGGTACGAATGCGTGGCTGACTGGATCAGAGTAGACGGGACAGGCTCGTTTCATATGTATTTTCGGCTACACCAGCTGTGGGCCCTCGGACCTCGGTTAGCGCAACTCTTCAAAAACTCGGGGGCTTATGATATCAGCATTTGTTATTGAGGCCGGGAACGAAAAATTCTAAAGTACCAGACATGCAATGTCTAAAAAATTCTAACTGTACGAGCTGGAAACGGCTTTCTCAAAAATAGCTTCGCTGTCGCGCGCCTCATACACATAAACCGACCCGAACATTTGTACGCTAACTGTTCCATTGTACATGCCGATCTAGTCGTTTGGTCTAATTTTAAAAAAGTTATCCTGTTTCAAATAGTGTGTAATCTGTTTTGCTCTTCGCTATAATCAATAACTAAATAAATGACCTCGAATAATAGGATTATTTCGCTAATATACTCATATTAGTTTGCAATTTAGTTCCAAAACAAATGTAAAGAGCGATAAAAAATTGATTGACTGTGTGCAAAAATTACACGATTGGCCTTCTTATCCCCATACAAAGGCTAGTTACGAAGTAACCTGCGAAGAAAGTTCGCCAGCAAAATCAGTTATAGTTCTAACTAGCCAAGTGTAATGTGCATTTGAATATCAAACTTCGAACATCATGCAGGATGAACGTTTGATAGAGTGCGTCAGGAGTCGGGAGTTTCTCTACGATCTTAGCCACCTGAAGTACATGGACTTCAAGTCCAAGTCGATGGCATTGAGGGCGATAGGCGAAGAGCTGAATCAAACAGGTTAGTAATCGCTGTATTTTAATAATAACTTAGTTTGTATATTGCTGAATCCCATTCTCTTATGTTGTCCCGGTATATCTACAAGCCCCTTGACGCGAACATATAATCTTTCAATTTCTCCGTACTATCTTTCCCAAAACTCCCGTTTAAAATATTTTCCGTCCTTTCTATGCTGGCCGTGGGTATCGTCTCCGGCAGCAGTGTTCTCGTTATCACCCTGCATGTTTCTAAACTATTCTAACATTTCTGCCATACTAAAACTATAACTAATAGTTTCGAACTAGTCTCCAGTTTACCTAAGTACATGGCACAGTGACAAAAGGTTAATTAGAAAATATTTCTCTTATAGCGACGGCGTCTAAGGAACGATGACAGAATATACGGGATTTATTTCGGAAATATGGAAAAATGAGGCGCAGAGCCGGCAGGCAGCGGACACCGCGCACAGCAAGTACAGCAATTTTTGCTCGCACATTTCCATGAAAGGGAAATGCTATCAAGCAGTGGGCGTTCTCAGAGGTGGGCAATATTTAATAATTATTTAACAAATATTTCAAATTCTATTTTACCCAGCTTCGATAATCGGAACGACAATCACGACGGCGGACATCGTGGGGAATCCAGCAGAACAACCGAAATACACATCATGTCCCAGCGAGGAATGAACGATGAAGAAGAAATGCAGCCGCCACCGGCTGAAAACAGTACGGCAACGGCAAATGTTGAGGCCAAATTGTTTTTAGAAAAGGCAGTGACGGAGTGCAGAATGTTAATGCACGACGGCGCAGCGAGGCGCTACTCGCCAATCCAACCCCCAACAAATACTTCCTAGGAGTGTCGGCGACAGTCGCACAATTGAACAAGAAACACCAATCGATAATCAAGCTGAGAATTGGAGAGCTGATTGCGTAATTTGAACAAATTGAGTATGAAGACATCCAAGCCAATATAGACTTACAATTAGATAGATTAACCCTTAGCACTCGAATGGCGACTGTAAGGCGCCACTAAAAAATTGATGTATCATTATTCGAAATATTTTTTACATTATTAAATCTGTTTGTATTTAATAAATTACTAAACATTTCAGTATTGACGAGTAAATTGCAAAGGGTTAAGTTAGATTAAGATAGAGTATGGTATTTCTTAAAATGATCGATACGCTGGGGCAACTAAATTTTAAACAATAAAATTAATTTATTTAAAAAATTTTTTTGTTTTTTAAATCCTTTGCTCCTTAACCATTAATTTAATAACTAACCACCAATCTCTGGTACCGTACCGGTGTGCGTGTCCCTGAATGCGAAAAGGAACATCTTGAATTTGAACGCAGAATGACTCCCTTGTTGAATTATGTCCGTGGTAACCCAATCCATATTACACGCCACCGATCTGTGTAGTTTCTTCTGTCTGGCCTTGTGTCCCATCCGATGGCTCGTAGGCACGGATAAAATTGTGCAACACGCACTTAGCCGTAATAATGAAGTCTACATTTTCGGCTTCGCATGTAAGCAAAGAAAGTTAGAAAATTTGTTGATAAAAATGCGTATGTTAAAAAACTTAAATACTTACCTTACTTCCTCTGTAAATGAAAATATAATTATGGACAATAGATATCGATACGCCAAGTGAGGACGTGATGCGAAGCGCTTCATGTTTCGTAAGTAACTCAAAACGTTCAAATACGTTATTATTATTACTTTTATTGTGTTTTATATATGAAAATACGATATACCTTCAAACTAGAGTGCTACAAAATCATTTTAACGAAAAAATGACTTCATTAGTTTTTCGTCACAAAAATATATTTTTTGCAAAATCCTGAGATCGTAGACAAATTTTGAGACCAGATTCGAAATCATCGTGAAAAAATCTATGGGAAATGATGTATAGTATATAAAAAACAATTTTTCCGCGCGTGGTATTGGAAAAAAAAATTTTTTTTAATTTTTTTTTAGTTTTCTTGAATTTTTGTACGTTTAACGAATTTTCTCGAGGTTAAAAAACGTTTGTACCACAATCTCTCTATATTTCCCATATTCTACAAAGTTGCAGCTTTCATTAAAAAAAATTTCATCGCTGTACCTTATTCCTATCGAAAGTTCTTTCATTTTGAATCTGATTTTGTCCAAATTGCCTAGACTTAAATTGATAGACCCTTATTCTCCCTCGTGAACGCATGCTGTTGGACATTTTCAGCGACACGCGTATTTTGACAAGTCAAAAGAAATGTTCAAGATAGACATGTTTGCAGCACATGAAATAATCTTCAGCTGTATGCATTTATGGCACATGGATATTTGTTTCTATCAAACAATGCAGAAAATGTGTATTTTGTATAAATATACCTATGCACCATTCCACGCGAAATGGGACACTTGTTCGAGTAATGTTTCGCATTTTGTTCACATTTGAATATGTTGTAGTCACCTATGAACAAGTCCCAAATGATTTTGATGATTTTACAGAAATATAAGAAAGCGTCACTCTATTTTCATTAAATTATAGGACTAGAATTAACAAACCGACAAAGATGAGTTTTTGGGAGCTTATAGTGTAACGTAAGAGAGTATACTAAAAATGTTGTCATTTGAAAAAAATGTTTTTTTCACCATTTATTTTACAATTGTTTCAAACAAATTTGGTTTTCGTGGCAGGAATATTCTTAACAATTGAGGATTCTGAAATGAGGATTTAACTCTGAAAAAGAAGGATCTAGCCCAAAGTGTCGCCTTGACAATTTTTTTTAAGAATTCAAATTATTTGAAGTGAATGCTGCACTTATGTTATCTCGTCCGGCCACAGTTTCTATCGCGCGCCACCCGTCAGAGGTTGCATATCATGGTACAGTGTTCATTTCGATAACTTTAGTATCGTCGATTTCAAACTGTTCGATGTTTTGAAAAAGGTCTTCGTATTCTTCAAATTTTGAAAAATGTTCCTGCCACGAAAACATTGCATTTGCCTAAATCAATTGCAAAATAAATAGTGAAGAAAACATTTTTTTATTTAAAGTGACAACATTTTTAGCGTACCGTACACTCTAAGACTGTGTGTGCATTTGAGAGTAAAACTGTCGCGAGTTACTCTCCAGAGTCAAATTCGTCAGTGTTTTATTATGCACGAAAGGAATAGCACTCTGCGGTATCAAATATTTTCGATGCTACCGAAGAGTGCTATTCCTTTCGTGCATAATAAAACACTGACGAATTTGACTCTGGAGAGTAACTCGCGACAGTTTTACTGTTAAATTTTCATTCATCCTTAAGGTGTATGTAGACTAAAAATGTTGTCATTCGAAGAAAATGTTTTTCCACCGTTTATTTTGCAATTGTTTTAAACAAATGTTCCTGCTTTCATGGCGGGAGCATTTTTAAAAATTTAAGGAAAATGAGGAACTTTTTCATAAAAGCGGACATTTTCAAATTTCCGTAATTAAAGTTATTTCAACTGAACGCTGCACCGTGACATACAGCTTCCGACGGCTGGCGCGCGGTAGAAGCAGAGGCCGGACAGACTTACCTACGTGTAGCGTTCACTTAAAATAATTTTAATTCTTAAAAAAGGGTCAGTAAAGGGGACTGTTGAGTCGTGAACCTCAACGGCGTTTTTTAAGAGATTTTACAAGGCGACCGGACGAACCTTCACGGTAATTCCGATATCTGGGGTGCACGCGTGCCGACCGTTGTGCCGACGAACCCCCATATTTTTACCCTCTAGAAGATATGACTTTACAACTAGGGACCGTCCAGTCCATTTTACGACTAGACTCCGCGTCTATGTTTTACTAATAAACGGGGGTGGAACGAAGGTGACTTCGAGGCAGCGCACAGAGACGACCGGCAGAAGCAAAAACAACCTAGTTCCAGAAGGACTGTTCCGATCACGATATTCTCCATAGTTGACGTGCGTCACCCGTGAAGTAATTGATAGAGTTTGTTATATTTCTTTTTGGTTGGTTAATAAACGGTTATACCGAACAACGGTGTTCCACTTAATCTCGACGAGGTCAACATTCGTTAATGTCGAAATTGACCACAGTTGAGCATCGACATCCCTTGGCGATCTCAACAGGGACACATTGCCCTATCCCCCCATTCTTTTTCAAATTTTTAAGAATATTCCTGCCATGAAAATATTGCATCTGTTTCAAATAATTGAAAAATAAATGGTGAAAAAAACATTTTTTTCAAATGACAACATTTTTAGTATACTCTCTTACGTTACACTATAAGCTCCCAAAAACTCATCTTTGTCGGTTTGTTAATTCTAGTCCTATAATTTAATGAAAATAGAGTGACGCTTTCTTATATTTCTGTAAAATCATCAAAATCATTTGGGACTTGTTCATAGGTGACTACAACATATTCAAATGTGAACAAAATGCGAAACATTACTCGAACAAGTGTCCCATTTCGCGTGGAATGGTGCATAGGTATATTTATACAAAATACACATTTTCTGCATTGTTTGATAGAAACAAATATCCATGTGCCATAAATGCATACAGCTGAAGATTATTTCATGTGCTGCAAACATGTCTATCTTGAACATTTCTTTTGACTTGTCAAAATACGCGTGTCGCTGAAAATGTCCAACAGCATGCGTTCACGAGGGAGAATAAGGGTCTATCGTTCCTACTTGCCGGGACCGGATGGTTTTATGTACGGACTATATGTCCAAGTGCCGAGTTGCCGAAAATCTGTCGAAGATCGGATGCCTTCGTTCTTGCCGTTGAACTATTTCCTCCGGCCGCCGCCACAGTGGGCAATTTGGACAAAATCAGATTCAAAATGAAAGAACTTTCGATAGGAATAAGGTACAGCGATGAAATTTTTTTTAATGAAAGCTGCAACTTTGTAGAATATGGGAAATATAGAGAGATTGTGGTACAAACGTTTTTTAACCTCGAGAAAATTCGTTAAACGTACAAAAATTCAAGAAAACTAAAAAAAAATTAAAAAAAATTTTTTTTTCCAATACCACGCGCGGAAAAATTGTTTTTTATATACTATACATCATTTCCCATAGATTTTTTCACGATGATTTCGAATCTGGTCTCAAAATTTGTCTACGATCTCAGGATTTTGCAAAAAATATATTTTTGTGACGAAAAACTAATGAAGTCATTTTTTCGTTAAAATGATTTTGTAGCACTCTAGTTTGAAGGTATATCGTATTTTCATATATAAAACACAATAAAAGTAATAATAATAACGTATTTGAACGTTTTGAGTTACTTACGAAACATGAAGCGCTTCGCATCACGTCCTCACTTGGCGTATCGATATCTATTGTCCATAATTATATTTTCATTTACAGAGGAAGTAAGGTAAGTATTTAAGTTTTTTAACATACGCATTTTTATCAACAAATTTTCTAACTTTCTTTGCTTACATGCGAAGCCGAAAATGTAGACTTCATTATTACGGCTAAGTGCGTGTTGCACAATTTTATCCGTGCCTACGAGCCATCGGATGGGACACAAGGCCAGACAGAAGAAACTACACAGATCGGTGGCGTGTAATATGGATTGGGTTACCACGGACATAATTCAACAAGGGAGTCATTCTGCGTTCAAATTCAAGATGTTCCTTTTCGCATTCAGGGACACGCACACCGGTACGGTACCAGAGATTGGTGGTTAGTTATTAAATTAATGGTTAAGGAGCAAAGGATTTAAAAAACAAAAAAATTTTTTAAATAAATTAATTTTATTGTTTAAAATTTAGTTGCCCCAGCGTATCGATCATTTTAAGAAATACCATACTCTATCTTAATCTAACTTAACCCTTTGCAATTTACTCGTCAATACTGAAATGTTTAGTAATTTATTAAATACAAACAGATTTAATAATGTAAAAAATATTTCGAATAATGATACATCAATTTTTTAGTGGCGCCTTACAGTCGCCATTCGAGTGCTAAGGGTTAATCTATCTAATTGTAAGTCTATATTGGCTTGGATGTCTTCATACTCAATTTGTTCAAATTACGCAATCAGCTCTCCAATTCTCAGCTTGATTATCGATTGGTGTTTCTTGTTCAATTGTGCGACTGTCGCCGACACTCCTAGGAAGTATTTGTTGGGGGTTGGATTGGCGAGTAGCGCCTCGCTGCGCCGTCGTGCATTAACATTCTGCACTCCGTCACTGCCTTTTCTAAAAACAATTTGGCCTCAACATTTGCCGTTGCCGTACTGTTTTCAGCCGGTGGCGGCTGCATTTCTTCTTCATCGTTCATTCCTCGCTGGGACATGATGTGTATTTCGGTTGTTCTGCTGGATTCCCCACGATGTCCGCCGTCGTGATTGTCGTTCCGATTATCGAAGCTGGGTAAAATAGAATTTGAAATATTTGTTAAATAATTATTAAATATTGCCCACCTCTGAGAACGCCCACTGCTTGATAGCATTTCCCTTTCATGGAAATGTGCGAGCAAAAATTGCTGTACTTGCTGTGCGCGGTGTCCGCTGCCTGCCGGCTCTGCGCCTCATTTTTCCATATTTCCGAAATAAATCCCGTATATTCTGTCATCGTTCCTTAGACGCCGTCGCTATAAGAGAAATATTTTCTAATTAACCTTTTGTCACTGTGCCATGTACTTAGGTAAACTGGAGACTAGTTCGAAACTATTAGTTATAGTTTTAGTATGGCAGAAATGTTAGAATAGTTTAGAAACATGCAGGGTGATAACGAGAACACTGCTGCCGGAGACGATACCCACGGCCAGCATAGAAAGGACGGAAAATATTTTAAACGGGAGTTTTGGGAAAGATAGTACGGAGAAATTGAAAGATTATATGTTCGCGTCAAGGGGCTTGTAGATATACCGGGACAACATAAGAGAATGGGATTCAGCAATATACAAACTAAGTTATTATTAAAATACAGCGATTACTAACCTGTTTGATTCAGCTCTTCGCCTATCGCCCTCAATGCCATCGACTTGGACTTGAAGTCCATGTACTTCAGGTGGCTAAGATCGTAGAGAAACTCCCGACTCCTGACGCACTCTATCAAACGTTCATCCTGCATGATGTTCGAAGTTTGATATTCAAATGCACATTACACTTGGCTAGTTAGAACTATAACTGATTTTGCTGGCGAACTTTCTTCGCAGGTTACTTCGTAACTAGCCTTTGTATGGGGATAAGAAGGCCAATCGTGTAATTTTTGCACACAGTCAATCAATTTTTTATCGCTCTTTACATTTGTTTTGGAACTAAATTGCAAACTAATATGAGTATATTAGCGAAATAATCCTATTATTCGAGGTCATTTATTTAGTTATTGATTATAGCGAAGAGCAAAACAGATTACACACTATTTGAAACAGGATAACTTTTTTAAAATTAGACCAAACGACTAGATCGGCATGTACAATGGAACAGTTAGCGTACAAATGTTCGGGTCGGTTTATGTGTATGAGGCGCGCGACAGCGAAGCTATTTTTGAGAAAGCCGTTTCCAGCTCGTACAGTTAGAATTTTTTAGACATTGCATGTCTGGTACTTTAGAATTTTTCGTTCCCGGCCTCAATAACAAATGCTGATATCATAAGCCCCCGAGTTTTTGAAGAGTTGCGCTAACCGAGGTCCGAGGGCCCACAGCTGGTGTAGCCGAAAATACATATGAAACGAGCCTGTCCCGTCTACTCTGATCCAGTCAGCCACGCATTCGTACCTATACCCTGTCCAACGAGACAAGGCCACTAGTGCCAGGGTGCGTCCTTTGCTAATTATCTTGGAAGGGTAACTTCAACTCTATCGCAATCGAGGAGCTATGTTTACGTCTACTGCCTTGCCTCATTGGATAAGATATAGGTACACCATCGCATTCCTGCTAGGGAACCTTCCATCTTCCATCTAACCATTTTCAGGTAATTCTGGACAAGAATTCAGAAGTTTTCAATATACATTTTTTCGTGTCGTAAGACAAAATAATGCAATTAATGTGGAATTAATTTTTCTATTCTACAAATTATTATGTAATTGAGTCATTCCACGCGATATCGAACGCTTTTGAGAATATCGTTTCGGATTTTGTTCAAATTTGAATACATATGCATATTGTAGTCTTTAGTGACCTATTAACGAATATCAAAGGATTTTTCGATATCTGAAAAACTGTTGATCCTACAGATGTGTAAAAAAATGTCACCAGAGCCAAGTAAAAATAATTTTTTAACAGCTTATAGTGGCAACATAAAAGAGTATCTAATGAAAACGGTGTCAGTTGGAAAAGATGGTATTAGAAAGGTACTCTATTTTTGAGTGTCAGACCTTATGTATTTTTAGCACATTCGCATTCAAAAGAATTACACCCACTTCGAACCAATTAGGTCTATTTTAAAATTTGTTTTGCTCGAATCAATAATTTTAAATTCAAGTGAAATTGCACGGTTCCAAATTTGCAAATTCAAACCATTTAAAACAATCAGTTCAGTTTTGAACTGGTCGAATTTCTTGGGATGTTACAATTGTTGGGGCTAAGCAGTTGAGTCACGATATGGATTCATAAGGAGTCATCGGTTTGGTCAAAGCTGTTCTTTATCAGGATTCGACAGATCAGCTGTCGCACCGTACGGCTAGGTTCTCGATTCGCCGCCGAATATGTCAATTCACGCTGACAGTTGCCACAGAAATACATTGAATAATACATCCGACATTACAAAATCATATACAAGGAACGCACAACAATAAGGAATATGTATTGCTGTATTGATTTGATTCCGACCGTGTTTGCACGACAGCATGTACATGTCATGGAGTGCATATACACGAGGACGAAAAGCTCATGGAATTAATTACACATGGGGTCACGGGTGAATAAATGTTCGGATTCCCTTGCAGTATGGTTTATTACTTGGCGTAATGGTACACGGTGTAAATACTCTCGGTTGCGACTCGTGTCCAGGAACCTCTAATTGTCCGCTCGTTCACGACTCTCGAATTTTTATATTTTTCGAGCGTTTCTCTGCGGTCTTCCGAGGACAGTCAGCGTAAGGCGGCGCGTTGGTTGTACGGGCCAGCACATACATACATATTAATTAATATATATGTGGTATAGTTCATGTTGAATTTGTGGGTAGGTGTCTTTATAAATGTACGGTGCTAATACTGTTGACTGTGTTTATTTAATGTATATACAATGTGACTAACGTTGTCTCCCCAGGACGACTCGACGACCGTATTCGGAGCGTGTCTCTGGAAGACTCTCTTCTTAGACGCTCGACTGACCCTCTCTTTAACGCCTTCGTTTGCCCTGGTAAAAATCCTGAACAACCCTGATTGGCTAACCCACGCTTTGGGTCCTTCCAATCAGAGCTGTTCTTTTTCTTTATCTCACCCCTATTCCTTCCGCCCTTGGCGTGTTTGTTTTCGGAACGACGAGGTGAGCGGAGGGAACGATGGGACTTTCCTCCGGGCCACCCACGGCTGACCCAAGTGTCGATAGACCGTTGGGTTTGCTTCAAGTGCCCTTCAGTTCGTCTCTTAATTTACGACGGTCTCAGTTTGCTATTGAGGACTTTGGGAAAAAACTCTAATAAACATGCTTCGACTAGATCTGGAAAGTGTCCACTCAAAAATAGCTTCGTCGAAGGAGAGTCGTAAATTACGTTGGCCGTTTGCACGAAAGAAAGGCTCTCTTGTGTGCGTACGACCGGACGCTACAAATTAATTGATCGCAATCGGTAAAGTATTTGTTGTTTTCCGACGAAGATTCACCGAAATAAGTTGTGCCGATAATTTCCACGAATCTTGAGTGAAACGGGACTATACTATTGCGAATAATGATCACATGCCCCCGATGATTCCGTGACCGACATAGAAACTGATTGAAAAGAAAACCTTAAAATTTAAAAGTTGAGGTTACTTTCGCGTGTCCTTTCAATAATTAGTTGCGCGAGCAACAGGCGGTCAGAGACGGCTAGGATTTCCTGACACAAATTGCATGATCTCGGCTTCAGTCGCTCCACATACGAATTAAAATTTTGGGACAGAAATGTATTGATCTCTCGTGAGACGATACTGATTTTGTAATGGTGTTCTGTTCCCAATTTTTTTTTTAATTCATTGAATAGCACTATACATATATGAATATGGTAACATGTGCGTCTAGAGTGGTAACTCAGAGTTAGTTAGATGGTTGCTAATACAGTGATGTACGACATCAGGAGATGAACTAAGCGACACGATTCATGCTGCACGCACCAGTGACAAATTCATTGTACTACTCTTGCTATTACAACACTTCTGTCAGCAAAAAGGATTAGCCGCATTTCTGAAGCACATAATTCGCAGTCATATGAACTAAATGCTTCGTTGGATTTTGTTTTTAACCAAAATTGCATGCCTCCGAAAAGTAAAGCTTATCACGGTCGAAGGTTAAAGTAAATGGAAGAAAAATCTTCTTTTCTCAGAAAAAGATTAATTGAATATAGCAACAGCTAGCTGTAGTAAATAAAACGCTCGTCAGCTCATAGCCGAAAAAAAGATAACTTTATTTGTCTCCCGATCTCTCGCTCAGGGGTACATGCATCGACTGCCACACGTCGCGTGTTCTATGTCCTCCACCGCTGTATTACAACAATCGACGATCGACCCGCTTCGTCACATATACTACACTAGCAAAAAAGGTGTACTTTTCAGGCAAGGTGGATCTGAATTTTTACGAAACTTGTTAATATAACGTGCATCGTCCTGTTCCAATTATTAATTATTTGCTATTCCTTTGCTATTATTAACTATTTGCTATTCCCATTCTCACCACGCCAAGAAATTTTAATTTACAATATCTCATTCGTCGCAGCATTGTTAGAATATTTCATATCAAAGCTTTAATTCAAAATCTCCCGTTACCTACAGAAATTTTCAATAATGAACATAGGAACAAGAAAAATGGCATATTTGATTAAAAAATATTCTTTGTATTGATTTTACTTTTCATTACTCGCATATGATACTTACAATTTCAAAACATTACATTTAGTGTGTCAAGCATAAACGAACATGTCGTCTACCCTAGAAAATATTTATTCTGTATGAAGTGATATAGAGTTTCATGTAAATAGTTTTGTAGATAGTCCAGTACTGATTGACGGATTGGAGTTAATCATTATTTCATAGCAGCAGGATGCTAAATGTTAAATTCTGTTAAAATGGTCTTCGAAACATTTCGAAATTTCCGCACAGGTACTAGCAAAAAATTAATCATCGCTTTCGCACCGAGCTAGCTGTCTCAAACTATTGTTCGGCGAAACAAAATAACAGACATTGAACGTGCCAGAATGTTATTCTAACTAAGTTAGTTTTAGTTTTATTCAAACCGTAAACATACCCTAAATATCCGCAACAAAGCGTTTAGTTCAAGTTGTCCAGCGTCTAAATAATTTCAATCTTGTAATTTTTATAAGGCAAATCAATCACTTTTTTTTTCTTAATCCTACAATTATCGAAATTATAATCTTGTTTCCAACTTCATCTATTCGTGTTTATTATAAATGTATAAAATCCACGGTCTACTAATTATTCATCTAGAATCTAGAACGTTTCTTTTGTTAATTACTTTACGTAAAGTAATTAACTGTTGCTTCATGAAACATAAACTCCGCGACAAAAAGATGACACACCCGTAAATATTGCTATTTCTGAACACTGTGATGAAAGATGACCGACGTCTTGGTCAAAGTGTTAACGAGAAATAAAATAATATATTAGAAAATTCAATATTATATTCTATATTATTGTAGGAATATTTTACGAAACTCCTACGTACTGGGTGCGGAGTATCGGGTGAAATGATTTAAGCGTCGGTTTCGATAAAACACTTTATTTAACAGCAACTCACTACCTCGACAACTCATTTACCCGCGCCTCTCGCTCTACGAACTGACTCTCTCTACCGATTGACTCTCTCTATACTGACTGCCGACTGCCAGACATCTTTCGCATTCGTCCCTTTTAGAATAACACCCTCTCTCGCACTCTCATTCTCTCTTTATCAATTTCACATCCATTTGGAAAACTCAAACAGTCACGTACGCCCTGCGCTCGGCGCCCCTAGTTACTTCACTCTTGTCATCGAGACCCAAACACTCTTCTTCCACACCTTGGCCCAAACAGACTTTCTTTCACGCTAGACCCAAACACGTCGGCGCCACAATATCGCGTCCACAGTCACTCTAAACAATCACTCTAATACAATGTCTCATTCATAACCCTACATTATATTAGAAAATCGATGGTTATTTGAAAGCAATTGCGGAGCTGGTAAAGAGCGCCAGAACCGAAAGAAGTAGATGAGTTTCACTCATTATGCACTTTATATAAATTATAAAGGCAATGGCAATTAGTCATTCGGCCGAGATCGGATTAATTTATTTGCATGTTTGCAGGCCTGACACTCACCGAACCAGACTCCTTCGGCTGGCTTTCACCGGGCTATACCCCTTATGCTGACGAATATTTTAGCACTATAAATGTATAAAAGTTCAAAATTCAATTATAGTAAATTCAATATGGTCCCAAGAAATAGCAATCCCTTAATTGTTATCTTACACAAGTTTGTAATTAAGTTAAGTTTTTAATTAAATCTGATTCAATATTGTCGTAGAGAACGCCAATTCTTCAGCTTGCATCAAATAAAGGCCGCTTGATGTTCAACACACTTCGCTGCCCGTTAAGGGATAAAAAGCATCGTCCGTGTTCTTGGATTTTAATATCTGCGTAACGATCAACAAGATCCTTTCAATTTAACAAGGACTGCCTGAGAACGGCTTCACCGGTATCGACACGTCTTAAAGTAGTCTTGTTCGAGACGTTTTGTTACAGAGGACTTAAAGACGTATTGTATAAATTTTTTATACATTGCATATATACATTTTTACATTCTATAAACAAATTATATATATAAAACTTATGAAAAAATAGTGAATATATTTAAGAACATACATTTACAAATTATTTCACATATTAAATTGTAAAATTATTTTTTTGCGCATTTTACCTTAAAATATTTTTTACATATCTAAATATTGCTTCTGAAAAAATTCTACAAAAATACAATTGATTATTACCTAGTCAGAAATTAACCTAGTTTAAGTACGGAAACATGGTTGATACTTTCAGATGTAATGCGCTGACGCACTAGAAATACTAATCAAGTTGATTCAATGTTTTAATTTTTCCTGTGAAATGCTCAATCTTTATCAGGGCCTAATAGACTTATGAATGTTAGCTTTCTTTTTCGGGCAGAAAACGTCGAAATAATCGGTTTTTATTTTTCTAATTACGACACCGCGGATTTTAAAATCTGAAAAAATTCATAAACGATACCTATAATAATATATCGGTACTGTAAAAATCGATAAATAAATAGAATAGAGCTTCCATGTGAAATCTGTATTTTTTAGATTTTTTGAGGTCTTTTGATTTGTTACAAGCATTAGGTTCAATTTAAAAATCTAAAACGAATTGCAGAAGCTACATAGATATTTATTTCTTTTCTCAGGAACAATGAGAATCTGAAAATAATTTTCAAAAAGTTTTCTATTCCATCAACTCATTTTTGTTATAAATGCATAAAATCCGGGGTCTACTGAGACCTCCATAATGCAAACGCATTAACATTGGTCTAGTGTCGTCCATACGCGATGCTTTTAATTAAACCTGAATTCGAATACTCGACTGTGACGTTTGCAGCCGATTTTCATATAATTGTAACCGCTGTTTAATACTGACATGACTTTCTTATGGTAACAGCGCTCAGAAAATACCGATTTGCCAATACATACTAATTTCAAGGATCAATGTTCGTTCATTGGACAGGTTACCCTATCCCCTCATGGAATCGAAAGTTTCTTGTTCATTTGAGAATAAAGCGACCGACAATAATCGAAAAGAATTTTGACACGAGTTGGTCGTGAGAAACGGGAAAACATAGCGGTCAGAGGGGATGCTGGTAGGCCGATTTATGCCTCGGAAAATTTCGAATCATATTCATTTAAGATGACTCTCGTTTGAGGCCGTCAATTCGTATGAAATACAAAACTCTAAAGAAATAGAGGAACTGCGAGCAATTGTGTGCGTAGCTAACCGGAATAGTACTCACTCCATTAAAACTGAAAATGTGGTTGACAGCGAGTTCCCGGTGCCGTTTCCCAATCTAGGCAAGTTTTGCGGTCTTCAGCCTCTTCCTCAGTGTACCGAGTTACCCCCTCCTCTCCGAAATGTTACCACCCTGAATGGCACACTTTGGCTGACATTGGGGGCCAGTGTGAAATGTCCAACTTTTGGTGTTTCGCTATTGAGTGACACCCTTCTGTGTACCTTTTTCTTGGTTCAGATTGATCCACGCTGATGTTCAAAGTTAAAAACCGTTACAATAAATTTTTTACGCTATTTACATAAATTAAAAAGAAAAATAGCTAGGAAACTAATTTTAACATCTCGATAAAATTAAAGTTTAATGAGTGGTATCGTCTTTTTGAACGTGTCCGATTACTACAATTTTCTGTCCAATTCGAACAACCTAATGTCTGTAAATATAAAATAACACATTTTTCGTAAGCTAAATATTTTACTCTTAGTTATCACCCAATCCCAAACTTTGAAATCACTATACTAGAACCCTTGGGAAACCGAAACCCCGCTATTCAACTTTAGGGCCAATAGTGTGCGACTTTCTCCCGTGAATATTTTTCCATTTTTCCACATCTGCCATAAACTAATGATTTTTCTTTTCACTGTTATTCATCCCGAAACTTGGAGCTCACCATAGTGACCCTTTGGTTGACCTGGGCGAATATCAGCTGAAATGAAAGGAAGAAATATCTATTCTATTTGCGTCCATATTGCTGTTTGCAAATAAAGATAGAATTAATTTATTTGAGATATTAGCAATTTCAAGTATTACATTGTTTCAATATTTTTTTACTTCAAATATGTCAAAAGAGTGTCAGCATAAACTAGATTCAAACGTGACAGTTTAGTCACCTGATATAATTTTGGAAAATAATTTCATAATTATCTCAAATAATTATAATGTAAACTAATGTGTTATTTGAAATAACATTTCTGCGGGTTTAATGCGATTATGGAAAAAAATGAGTAGGTACAATTTAAATTGGGGACATTAGGGTGCCATACAATGTAGCGAATGTAGAATAATGTAGAACGCTAGGAGTAGCTAATAGAATGTAGAATGCTAGGCCACGCGCCTGCCGTAGCATTTGAATACTAGTCGTTAAAGTTGGAGACAGACTCTCGAAGTATTCGTCTTGCTGCATACTGCTTATGTATACCTTGATCTTGAGATAATATTTACAAACAGTCCTGTAGACTGTGTAGTAATTCTAACGGTCTTTAGTTGACCATCGCTTGTGTATGATGCACTTGAGTTGATTCGATGACAGAGCAGCCGTGCTTCAAAAGTTTTCGAATATTTCCTATACCATCGCCAACTTTTGATGAATTACACTTAAATTACTGTTTTATATGCTCTTTCAACTGTTAAAGTGCCAGTTCGTCATACCAAACCATATGAGTTAGATTTTCTTTAGAAGCTAGTTGAATTAGTTTGCATAGAAAATGAAAATTACTTGCATTGAAAATTCGATTCTGAATAATTGCAATTTTTCACAAAAAATTTTTACTTAAGGAATCGAATTTTTCGTGTCGGAAAAACGCCGTAAGCAATTCTACCCCTAAATTCTTCTCCTTTGGTGGGGTTCCCAACTCTGACGTTTGCGGCCGTGGAAAAAAGGGTCTCGTGTGCATACAGTTTCGTTGTCAAAGTGGCGATAGGTAGTCACTCACGAGTATTGAAAGGGTACACCACAGGTGGGAGGAGATATTGTTACCGCCTGGATGTTTCTGTTCCGACTGAAGTAAAGGATGGTATTTGCTGTGAGCACATGGGTGGTGCGCACCGCGACATAGATTGCGTGTAAGAGACTCTATAAAACCGTATGTACCTTTCGCGCAAAAGAATTTGCCCTTTCCGTGGGTGGTGTTTTATTTCCCGAGAAACTGTTTGTCTCTGATTCCCGGGGCTGGAAAAAATGTGGCAGTAGAACTAACAAAAGTGAGAATACATCTCCTCGCCTGTGACAAAATGTGGAAAATACAAAGCAGATACTGTTGCCTAACATTTCTACGTACAAATGGATTCATATTATTTATTAATTCTATAATCGATGCAGCCAAGCGATGGGGTAGAACTCTGCAGTCAGAAATAAAATAAATCAGCATGCGGAAGGAATGTAACGATTTCCGATATTTCGCAGCCAATTAAACGACTAGTGGTCGAGCCGTGACTCCTGCAACATATTACTCTGACGCAATAGCGAAGAGAAGCGTGAGTAGCGTCGACACGAGCGCGAATTCTACTAAATTCGCGGAATTTAAAAGTTTTTTGTATCACTTTATTAAGAGCATCGAATTTAAAAAATTATATTTTGAAGGATTATTATTAACTTCGTGTTAAAAATGAACGCCTCAAACACAAAACAGTATCGAAGCATTTAGAAAATCTACAAATGCTTAAATGATTTAAAAGGGAAATAAATTTTGTTTATGTATTTTCCAATGAACGCAGGCAATATTGATTTCACAATAAAATTTGCAATCTAGTGATGGACTTTTTATCCGTGCGACTCGATGACTCTTCCCTATATTTAAACGTGAAATCTGCTGCATTTTTCGATTCCAATAACTGAGGATTATGTGTGGTCAACGTGTAAATACATCAATCACGCGACTATACACGAAATGCAATGCAATGAATGTGTCATTTCAAACGCGATTTTTATTTTATTTCCAATATACTGAATTCTGTGGATATTTGCGGGAGAATTGAGTTTTAATATTAATTGTTACATTCGCAAATTCATGCTTAACGGCGAATCAGAAGAACGGAAATTTGAATTGTCTCGCGCACAGAAACGCGCCCAAGGGAGTAATCGAGAACAACTCAAATTCAGCGGAAGACGGAAACGCAGCGAGTAGGGTTGCTGGGAACGAAATTGATGGCGATGATGAAAACAGGGAGAACATGGCCGATAATGCCGACGAGGAGCCAGGAGTTCGTTTTAGCGTAATGCTAACTGCAGGTCGTCGTCATTCTTGTAACTTTCATCAAATTCTTCGACGCTTATCGTTCGGTATCTCGAACGGAATTTCTTCGAATTTCACGATAGCTACGCGAGCGATAGTGCAACGTTTTGTGACAAAAATCTAGCGAATTGCTGGGGCAAGTGAAAAGCTCTCGGAGAAAAAAGGGGGCTTGCCGACGCGACAAAAACCGGATGTTGTCGCTGAAGGACTTCATTTGATTCTGCTGCGCCGTTGCGATTCGGCAGTCGCAGATCGCCGCCAAGAATCGCCAACTAATTTTACTCCATCTCCTTCTTTCCTCGCCTTTGACCGTAACTTTTTTATATCTATACAGTCGTGCCTCATAAACGTTGTACATTTGAAATATCTTTTAACGATTGGTGAAGAGGTTGCGAATAAGAATTGTTGGATTCAAAAGGCATAATATGGTATAAAACGTAAAATTATAAGAATATATCCTGGATATTGAGGATAGATCCATATATTCTTATAGTTTATATATAAACTATGATTCGCGAGGGCAAAGTCGCTTCCCGTGGAGAAAATAGCTGTCGTGGTAAGGGTGTGGGGAGGGGCGACGGAATTTTTCTGGAAGACATTGGCTTATAACATCGATTTCTGTTTCAACACTCACATTTGGATGTTATGTAATTACTAGAAAAATTGATGTCTCAAAATTTTACACAAATATTTGAAATCTAGCTACAGTGAATCCGCTTTATATGCCAGAAAATCAAGTGTTGTCGCACTCGGAGAACTACAGTAAATTCTAATTACGAGTCAGTGCCAACTTTAAAATTTGGAGTCCGTGGAATAATCCACACCACCGCGGTGAGTGGCCGAAGCTCGAAAGCTGTCGCCGCCACAACTTCGTCGGGTATATCGGTGTGAGATCAGAACACCACTACTAATCCAATTACAAAAATTCTTTATTTTTCCTTTTTTTTTGTCAAACATTGACCAACCTATTTGTAGGTTTTTTCTGATTAAAATGATACCAAATATGATATAATTCTGACAATATTTTCTTGTGTGATGAACGATGAAAGATACTTCCCATTATATTAACGGAAAATTAGTGTAAATATGATCCCAATTCTATCGTGTTTGGTATCATTTCAATCAGAAAAATTCAACAAATATATTGGTAAAAGTCTCGAAAAAATTAATTAACAATAAAAAAAATTCAGTTTTGATTTTGAAGGAACTGGGTTAGCTAGGCGGATGCCTTCGAATAAGTGTTCAAATCAGGTTTTTGTAACTCAGTTGTTTATTTGTAAAAGTGATATCGCGATAGATTGGTGGCGCGATTGCAAATCTACGACTGGACGAGAACTCAGCGCGACTGAACTTTTACGCGATAATGGCAGAATGTGCCTCGTTTGTGACTCGACTAGACTAGCTGTACAATAGCTCGGCTGCGACTAGACTTGTCGCATCGGTAGCCTGCCTTCTTATATTTTGGAAACACATGTCGACTGATTGGCGGAAGTCCTTTCGAGGCACTTTCCTCGCCCACGTTCCACGCCCCTCGTGCGCGAGAAGGGTAAGCGCGTCGTTTCTTTAAAAATCTAATTTTGGTGATGCAACACGGTGTCATCCGGGACCCATGGAAAGTACGGTACGTGACTGCTGGCTTACGTCTTTCCCAGCTTTCCCGGTTGATAGAAACCAGGCACGCGTCGCTGGGACACTCTAAGCTGGAGACCTTTTGGCTACCCAAAGTTTATGGCGTTCACTTGCGCTATTGAGTTCGTCGCTATAAACTACAAGGACACAACTGTCCGCTAAGTGGCCAAAACCGTTAAAGACGTTTTCTCACAAATAGCGTCTTACGTGTCCGGTGACACATATTGGGCTGCCAAAGGTCTTTGTAAGAGTGCCATATAAGGAGTCTTCTCATCGAACGAAAATCACATCCGAGCTAACACTTCTATTGTAGGGATGCATAATTTCTGTAAGCGATCTGTTGGTGTGTGTGGCTTATTCAATAAAAACTTCAAGTTATCTAGGAGACAAGGATTATTCCTCGAGGGAATCCCATCCTTCCTTTTTCACGACACAACATTACCACGACTAGCGATAAACCCGATCCCGGGCTTAAGTTTAATTGAAAGGATTCCCCTTCCGATAGATAAATTATAATTATACCGATGATAAAACTTGCAGTCCATGTTCCTTCCAACGACGATCGAGAACCGGGAAAATTTAACACATCTAGTGTTTCGTAAAAAAAATGTTGCACCAAACGCTACTCACACGCAAGATCCACGCATTCCTACGCTTTCGACGAGGCCTAGTTAAATTAGGAAGAGGCCTCGGACGAGAATCGGATGGAACAGGAACCGGGGGCCTTCGTCGAGCAAGACAATGGACCAATAGAGCAGGCTTTGCCCGTATTCCTAAGGTATCGGCAGTTGACGCAATTAAAGGTGATGTTTTGCGGGTGTTTGATCGAGGAAACAGTCCGAGAAGTAAGTACCAACTGATGATCCAACATCTGGACCTGAGCCGTTGTGCGACCGTCAGGCGCGAATCCACACTGGACCCGCTGACAAGCCTCGCCCACTTGAAAATATTGAAGATAAACAACATGTATCCAACGGTATAAGAGACCACCTGGAAATAAATGATGAGAACATTTGAGATGCAATTAGGAATTGTCCCTACCTAAAATACTTGCGCTTGTGTGGATTTCATTCAACATTTATGTACTCAATGGATATATAGAAACAATTTTATAGTGATCACGAATAAATTACTTCTGTGATTCTGATTGTAAAGTGAAAGGACATTGACCCCTTCAACCCGATAATTTCATAGGGTAGATAAGATAGCCTTGGATAGCCTTGTGGATTTTAACGAGTAGACAGGTTTATTGTCGTTCAACGATTTAATTTGTGAATCCTCAAAACATTTTCACCTCGCTGGGGACCTAAATGAGAATCAAGCTAAGGATGTATCTATCATTTGATACATAACTGCCGCGTGCCCTTACGTCATTCTATTCGTTTTGACATGATGAACACGAAATGTTGCCATTTTTGGCGCAAATGAATAGTTTTTGAGATATTCACGATAAACTACCCAAATAGTACGCGACCTCTTAAAGACGTAGTTTTCACGTCCATTCAACATTTGAAAGTCTTACAACTGAAAAAGACGTCTTCAAGACGTCTTATTTCAGACGTAAAAACGACGTCTCATTTCAGACGTCTTTATGACGTCCCATTTCAGATTTAAAAACAACGTCTTATTTCAGACGTCTTTAAGACATTTTTTAGGAGACGTTTTATTTCAGAGGTCTTAAAGATGTATTTTTCGAGACAAAATAACTTGAATTTCTAGGAGATGTTATCGTAGTGGCTATTTTACTGTACAATGGCTAAAATACGGTGTCTTAATTTTGGTAATGCTTGGAATGACAAAAAATAAATAAATTACATTTATTATAAACACGTGGATTAGGTACATAGTGTACAATACAATTGTATATACTTAATATATAATTGTAAATTATTATTAATATTTGATTGGCATACGCACGTTATACATTCATTTTTCAAAATCAAATCATAACAAATTTTGCGAAATTATGTAGGGTGACCGAAGTACCCATTTTAGCCAAACTTTGACTTTACCGGTACTACAATCGTCGCGTATGCGCGAACGGATCCGATCAATATTCCACCACTAGACCTTTTCTTTGTTTTGTGGAGCTAATATCGTTACGGATAAATGGAGGGGGCTGGAGTACCGGTTTTTAGCCTCCTCGGCAGGGGTGTGCAGTACAGTGTATGCCCACTAACTCCTCCCAGTCTGTCCCTAGGCTCCTGGTGGCACCCGTGGCTTGCACGCGCATTCCAATCCAATATGCCTCCGACTTTGCATACCACCCTGGATGGGAACGCGGCCCTCTCTCGTTCCTCCACGTGGAAGTGGAACAACCCCCACCACGGCGGAGAGTGGCCGATGCTCGATAGCCGTCGACGCCACACATTGTCGGCTATATCCGTGTGAGACCAGAAGACCAACACTAATCAAATTACAAAACTTCTTTACTTTTCGTTATTTTGGGTTGTTGTTTAAGACGCGACTGCCTTTTCGTTCGATAAATCTCAATTTCATCTATCTTTAATTGGTCTGTTTACATATTTTAATATTCATTTGAATCGAAATATTCCAACTGTTTAATGAAGCTTTTTGTCAGAATAGAAGTACACGTAGGTTGAGAAGCCACTGCGTCTCAATTTAATATACCTTTGATTGAATTTTTTGCGATTCAACTCCACTGTAATATTGGAATTAATAAACGTTTAACGTATTACTTCGCTTGGAAAATTCAATGTTCTTCTGCGGTACGAAGAATTTGCAATTTAATCTATTTTTAGTGTGTGAACAGTTTAAAATTACAGGTAGTTGCTAAAATTGTAGTAGCTAATTTCTATAAATGTGGTATCGGGTTGCTATTGCTTTTCCAAAAAGCAAAAGTATTTTCTTTCGACTTTAAACGAGGAAGTAGGGTAAGTGTCTTTAAATTTTTTCCAGAAACTGGAATAAGCCTAACGTAAGAAAGTGTACTATCATTATAGTAATGAGAATTAATATAGTATATTCATATTAATTAAAATAATTTTTAACAGGACAATTCAAGGAGCAGTGAACTTTACGTCTGAATTGGACGACTTACTTGTTGCTCATTTACACGCATAAATAATATATATGTTTGTATTAAATACATATATGTATGTTAAGTATATGCGAATATGTTAAATATGAAAGATGCAAATTACCTAACCAAGAGTTGCATATATCCTAAATCTAATAATTAACGAGATACTTTCGAAATAATTTTCTACAACAAAATGGTCATGAATGAATTTGTACAGTTAATATATGTCTACTTTGAGTCAAGAGCCTGTTTAAAAAGATTAGAGATGAAGTATCCTGACAGATTATAGGCATCACCGATACGTGAGAGCGATCGCTGGTCAAAAATCGACCGTAACAAGCGTCTTCAGGGGTTGAATTAATACAGGGTGTTCGATAACTGATGGTACAAGCGAAAAGGGTGTGATTCTACATGAAAAAATAAGTGGAAAATATAGAACAAAATTTTTTCATGTGAGGCTTTGTTTTCGAGAAAATCGACTTTGTATTTTCGCCGGGTACGGGTGTACTTGATCATGTCTCGTTATAACGGACCTCACTGTAGATTATTGTTATACTGTTATGCCGCAGGAAGGGGTAGATGGAGGGAATCATCGAATAAGCTCCAAAGTCTTCCAGCACAACTTAGGTTTATTTGAGAATAGGTCGCTAAGCAAGGAAACAAAGCGATTTGTACAAGACGGATAACCTAATAATACGCGAGTAGACTGACTGGTTGCTTATAACTCCTTCTCTCTCTGTCTGACTGTCTGACTGCCCTTTCGCAGGGCCTTATATAAGGGTACATTTGGTTATCGGAGTTTGGTGGGGATGGATGATGCTAGCCCTTACAGATAGGGAATGACGTGGAGATCGGAGTTTTCGCCGGATTGGACTTTAATCTGAAATCTCTGTACCGGTAAGTAATTTGCCTTAGTCTAGTTAGTAAGAAAGTCCGTGAGTTCTGACTCATTTATTTATCTAACTTATCTATTCTGATAGATAAGTATTACTGGTTGTCTCGCATAACAGAATAGATAAGTATTACTGGCTGTCTCGCATAACAATACGTCATACGGGTATAGCAAACAGAAGCGATCGGACTGTATTTGTGAAAAACGGAAAACGATAGTGAATGTGTTGATAACAGTGCCAAAGTAAGAAAAAAAAACGAAATCCATAGAATTGGTTACGAAATAAAGGAAAGAAAGTAAATCTATAAGGACAAAGTTATATTATTATGCGTAATAAAGAAAAACCACCAACAAAATTACATTTTAAAATAAAATTTATTCAATAGTGTTACTTCTAAATACATATCATCAGTATGTTAAGATTTGTGACGAGAACTGAATCGTGGCTGTGAAGATGATAGTAATGAGTATAACTTTTCGTAAAAAGAAATTTCTAGTTATGAAATTCTGTTCAATAAAATAAATATATTATTAATTGTTTTCTAATGTTTTTAGTCAATACATCAAAAGTTCAAATAGGTAACCATTTGTTGGTCTGAACGTATCTATAGGAATAACAATAAATTTTTGTGAAAATTTCATCTCGTT
>CM052139.1:12786619-12805177 GCA_028454255.1 Halictus ligatus | reverse complement strand
GTAGACACGGCGCGGCATACGCTGGAGGAGTGCCCTGCGTGGGCCGGGCCGCGCCTTGTCCTGCGAGCCGCAGTGGGTGGGTGGGACCTCTCGCTGTCGACCGTGGTCGACCACGGTCGACAGCGAGAGGCCGCCGAGCGAGCCCGGGGAAGGGACCCGGGCGTCCCCCCGCGTCAGCAGGTGCCCCCGGTCATGGGGGGCGGAGCGTTATCGGCGCGGGGATCCCCCCGCGCCCTATTGCGACCCCACAATTGGGGGCGGTGAATTTGGGGGCCCGGTGGCGAGCTGACCCGGGCCCCCGGGGGGGAGCATGGCTCCCCCCGTGATGGGCCGACACCCCCCGGGGTAATTTCCCGGTGTGGGGGTGTGTCGCTCCGTCCTTCCCAGTTGGGGCGGCGGATCCGTGGGGAGTATAGGGAATGGAAGGGTCGAGGCGTGCCGGATCGCGCCTCCGACGACCCTTCCTTCCGATGGCGGCGTCTTCTTGCCCTGGCCGGAGCTGGTTCCTTCGGGAAACCGGCTCCGAGTGGGGAACGAAAACTCCGGTAGCTGTGGGTGGACCGGGCTGGGGCTCGGGAAGCCCAATCCGAAGGCTCCAGGGATGGGGACACCCGGCGGGTCCCTCCGCCCGGGGTCTTATAGCGTAGGCAGTGGGGAAGGCTAACACCCTCCCCCGGAGTATGATGATAGCTGGGAGGTGTCCTGTTGAGTACTCGCGTGATCCAGGCACCTCCCCTGTAGCTTAGGTGGACGTGAGGTTTTAGTGGGTAGCCCTTCGGGGTAGCCTCACATAACCCCGGCTTCCCCCAGGGAGCCGGGGTATGCGTAACGCATTTCCTCACGAAAAAAAAGGGTTGTCGATGCTCAACTGTGGTCAATTTCGACATTAACACGTTAAGCGCCACGCCGGTCCCTAGGGACCGGCGCTGAACTTTCCGTTCAGGCCACGCCGGTCCTTATGGATCTAACTATGGCCTGAACGGAACGGCAAGCAAATTCGGCGTGGCGCTTAACATGTTAACGAATGTTGACCTCGTCGAGATTAAGTGTAACACCGTTGTTCGGTATAACCGTTTATTAACCAACCAAAAAAAAAAACAAACTCTATCAACTACTTCACCGGTGACGCACGTCAACTATGGGAAATATCGTGATCGGTACAGTCCTCCTCGATCTAGGTTGTCTTTGCTTCTGCCGGTCGTCTCTGTGCACTGCCTCGAAGTCGCCTTCGTTCCACCCCCGTTTATGAGTAAAAACCTTGACGTGGAGGCGCAAGGCCCACCTCCGAGCCCCCATGTGACCTGCACGTTGTATTTTCGGGGACTTCGAGACAACGCGAAAACAGACCCAAATGGCCGCGTCTGTTGTACCTCGCTGGTCGTAAAATGGACTGGACGGTCCCTAGTTGTAAAGTCATATCTTCTAGAGGACAAAAATCTGTGGGTTCGTCGGCACAATGGTCGGCACGCGTGCACCCCAGATGTCGGAATTACCGTGAAGGTTCGTCCGGTCGCCTTGTAAACCTCTTAAAAAACGCCGTTAAGGTTCACGACTCAACAAGTTGTTTTAAATTTCTTTTGTTTTAAACTAACAGAGGTGAAAAATCTTTGAATTTCATTTCTTTGAATTTTTTAATTATTTTTGTCTGTCTTCAAAATTTGATATCCTTAGAAAAATGTTGGATTTTTTAATTATTTTTGTCGATTTGTTCTGCAAAATTTTATACCCTCACACAATTAGTAAAAGGTAAACGAATAATCCAAGGTCGGTGGAAAAATTTTTGGATTTCATTTTCTTGTATTTTGTAAATATTTTTTACCATTCGTACTGACGTTTGTTATTCTTGGACGATTTAAATATAAAGCTGTTACAAATTTGCAAAATTTCTCGCAAAACTTTCGCTTTCCTCATCGTTCGCCATTTACTTCTTCACACAGCAGGTGATTGCATTCAAATTCTCGCGAAGAAAAAACCGCCAGTCAGCGTCGCTAACTAATTAGTTTTAATTCTACTTAGCGCGAGTACTTCCTTCGACTTTTACTTTCCTAAAATATTTTCACTGCGTAATTCGACTTTTCTGTTGCTTTTCCGCAATAAATTTCAATTTTGATCATCGTTATTAAGCGATTGAAAATTAAACAGGATTTGTGGCAGTGTTAATTTATTTTTTTTATGTAGTCATTGTTTTATATTGTTCAATAGCGACAGTCATTTTATCTTTCTAATTGACACCGGTGCAGAAATAAATATCATAAAATTAAATTCATTGAATGAGGAATTACGTGTATCAATAGACGAATCTATTATAATGTCGGGAATAACTACCGAGAAAGTAAAAACGATAGGTACAGTCGTGATTAAACTGCAAAATAGATCAGTGAAATTTCATGTAGTAGGAAAAACTTTTCCACTACAATGCGATAGTATACTAGGTAGAGAATACCTTCGTAACGAGCAAGCGGAAATTTCATTTACAAATAATACAATAGTAACAATGAGCGACCCAATTCGACCAATTCCATTTGTAGACGGAAACACATTAAGAAATCCGGAACGCAGGAATTTAAAACCGCGAATTTTAACAATAAAAGCTAGAAGTCGACAAGCGATCGCCATAGATGTAATAAATGAAAATTTAAAAGAAGGATATTTACCGAGATTTCAATGTAAAGACGGTTTATATATTGGGGAAGCAGCCGTATCGGTTAACGATTGCGGCGTGTGCCATGTCCTAGCCATAAACGCTCTAGATATGGACGTGCAAATAGAGATTCCACCTCAGGAATTGATTCGTTTCGAACTCCATAATTTTCCTGAAGAACAGGATTACTTCGAAACGGATTCAGATGTAGAAATGCCAGAAACTACTGATAGAGTCACAGAAATAGTGAATAGATTACATCTAGACCACTTGAGCGTAGAAGAAAAAGATCATGTAATAGATATTGTTGAGGAATTTCCAAATATTTTCCACCTACCTACTGACAAATTGCCTGTCACTTCTTGCATTAAACACTACATTCACACAACAGATGACATTCCTATTAATACCAGACAATACAGATTTCCAATAGTTCATAAACAGGAAATAGACAAACAAATTGCAAAAAGATTAGAAGACGGTATCATTAAGCCTTCTAAGTCTCCATATAACTCTCCATTATGGATAGTTCCGAAAAAACCTGATTCAAAAGGCAATCCTAGATGGAGGATGGTGGTGGATTTTAGGAAATTAAATGAGAAAACGATAGGAGACGCTTATCCATTACCTAATATTTCTGAGATTCTAGACCATTTGGGTCAAGCTCAATATTTTTCGATCTTTGATTTAGCCAGTGGTTTCCAGCAGATAAAAATGAACGAAAAAGATAGGCCTAAAACAGCCTTTACTACACCTAATGGGCATTACGAATTCGTGGGAATGTCCGAAGGCTTGAAAAATGCATCAGCAACCTTTCAAAGGTTGATGGATCAATTACTAGGAGGTTTACAAGGAATCGAAGTATTTGTATATCTAGATGATATAGTCGTGTATGCAAAGAATTTAAAAGAACATGAGAAGAAAGTTAGGCGTTTATTTTCGCGATTGGTGGATGCAAATTTAACATTACAGCCAGATAAATGCGAATTTTTGAAAACAGAAGTAGGTTATCTCGGGCACATCATTAGCAGAAAAGGGTTGAAACCATATCCGAAAAAGATAGTAGCTGTTAAACATTTTCCGCGTCCCAAAAATCCGTAAAATGTTAAACAATTTTTGGAATTAGCTGGTTATTACCGTAGATTTATCAAAGATTTTGCAGCAAAAGCTAAACCGTTAACAGAGTTATTAAAGAAAAATGCGAAATTCGTTTGGGGCAAACCTCAGAAGGAGAGTTTTAAGAAATTACGCAAAGCATTATGCCAGAATCCGATTTTACAATATCCGGATTTTCACAAACATTTCACATTGACAACCGACGCTTCGGATACAGCCATAGGTGCAGTCCTTAGCTAGGAAGTTAATGGGAACGACTTGCCAATAGCATATTTATCGCGAACATTAACAAAAGCTGAACAAAATTATTTCACTACTGAGAAAGAGTGTTTAGCTGTATTATACGCAATTATCCATTTTAGACCTTATTTATATGGACGGAAGTTCGAGCCATTACGGTGAATAGATTCTATAAAGGACCCAGGACAGAGATTGGTTCGTTGGAGACTGAAATTGAGGGATTATGAATATGATTTTGTATATAAAGCAGGGAAATTAAACACCAATGCTGATGCATTATCCCGAAATCCAGTAGTAGTCGATGAATTAATCTCGTCTGACGATTTTTCATTGTCGTCATTGTCAGACACCGACGATGAAGAGCCGTCACCTAAACGGGTATTTCCTTTAACAAAATCAACATCAGGAATAGGAAAGCGAGGCCGTGGTAGACCGAAAGGATCTAAAACAACTAGAGTCAGATTTAGAACTCCCGATCCAGAATCCATAGCAACCAGGACTAGATCTAAAATACTAGAAAATGCGCAACAACAAACTGACTCTGACAACACTGAGACGGACATATACAGTGACACTACAGACGACAAACCGACAGACACACGGATACTTCGACGACGTAGAAGTGTCTTGCCAGGTCTGGAGCCTAATTCAAAGCAATTGTGGGATAACCCTAAGGCTTCAAGCTCGGACGACACCTCGTCGAGCGACGAGTCGGAATCGGAAGTAGACAATAATATTTCAATAGAATTGCCAGACATACTAGACAGTGACGACACGGATGATACTTTCTCAACACCAAATCAAACACAGCAGACACGAACAGACTACTCATCGGAAGAGACAACTATTCTTGAACAAACACACAATCACACACAGTCAGATAGTGATGACATAGACAACCAGAGTTTATACCATAGATTAGGAAACCTAATACGAGTACCGAACTCTAAGGAGGGAGGTACGCGTATGGGCAACCACACACATCAAACACAGGGCACACGTTCATCTAACATCCAGATAAAAGAAACAATAGTACCAGAACCATCCTTACAACAATTCAATAGTGAGAGTATTAGCAACACTAGAGAAACAGATTGTAAGATAGCTACACCATTAAACAGACTACTGTTAGATTTAGGAATACTAAATACAGAGTCCCTTAAAAACAATAGACTAAAAATAGGTCAAATTCTGGTTAGCAAAAAGGGTAAACACAGGATATTCAGCGTAGTAATTAAAAAGTATTATTTTGATGAGCCAACAATAGAGAACTTGGAGGTATCGCTAGAAAATTTGAAACATAAACTGTTACAATTAAATCTTAATTCATTCCGGATATCGCAAGCGGATGAGATGTTAGGAAAAATACCGCAAAATAAGTTAAAGCGAATACTAGCAGATATTTTAGACGGAAGCGAAATAACAGCAACCTTTTGTCAAGGAAACATCCAAATACCACCTAAGGAATATAGGGAGCAAATAATAACAGAAATGCATTCGAGCCTAATAGGAGGACACAAGGGTGTCACTAAAACATACAATAGAATTAGGAAGAGATTTTATTGGCCAAATATGCGCGAAGAAATAAAGCGATTTATCCGTTCGTGCGACAGTTGTCAGAATAAAAAATTGGTACGTTCCAAAACACGCGAACCCATGTTGATAACGGATACTTCCGCAGAACCTTTTGAGAGGGTAGCGTTAGATACAGTAGGACCATTACCGACAACTCCCAACGGAAATAGGCATATATTAGCGATGCAAGATAATTTAATAAAATACTGTATAGCAGTTCCCATTTCTGACATTAGAGCTGAGACAATCGCGCACGCTTTAACAACCCATTTGATTTTACAATATGGTACTCCTCGGGCAATAGTAACAGACAGAGGTACAAGTTTTCTAAATAAAGTTATTCAAAAATTGACAAAGGTTTTCAAAATCCAACATTTTATGCGATATGGATGTAAACCGCTGCCATGATTGGCGCGAAAGAAAAACATTATTATTTATATGTTGTGTTGTCTCCTACATTATTTACATGTACTTAGACAAACCTTGTAACCATAGGATTACAGTAATAGCCATGGAGCCACAGCCAGGGTGGCTCAAGGGTGGCAGGAGAAGGAAGGAGGCTACTAATATTGAGATTAGCCAATTACACAAAGAAGGAGGACCATGCAGCGGAACACGTAGTGGTCTTGAGAAAACCCACAGGCATCGATTCATCATCGAACATCGTGGTGGAATCATAAACCATCGTGGATGCATCACCGAGCATCACGGGATTAACATCGAGGCAGCACAACAACATTTGGATTTGCGGTAACATCAACATTTCCAGAAGTCAAGCGTCGGTAGGGTGAGTCTACGAATCACCATTCCTTAATATTCCCTCCCTTTGATTTGCATAGCGTCGATCTCGAGTTCAGTAGAAAACACGTAGTATTGTAAAATGGCTAACCAGCAAGAGTCGGTTCCCTTGAAGGGTCTTAAGAGACAACAGGCTTCAGTAAAGGGGCAAGTACGCGTATAGGAACATATTTGAATGACCAGGAACAATTTGATATACACGAATTACAAATTCGCAAGGAAAAGATAATAGAGTTAAGCAAGACGTTCGAAAACATACAACTCAGCATAGAATTAGAAGACGAGGAATCAGAATATGACGTCGAAAGAGAACAGTTCGAACAGCATTATTATAGAATAATAAGCACGATTAACAGACTTATTGAAGGATTACGATCTGTTGGAACAGATGGCATAAAGAATATCTGCACGAGCTACATACCAGATGCAAGTGGCATGTTGGCGATACCGCCCACCTCAAGGAAGGGGTGCTAGTCCTAATATGGGAGGACAACCTAGCCCCGTTACAGTGGAGACTAGGCAGGATCAAGGAGCTACACCCTGGAGAGGGACGTATAAACGAACGATTAAAAGGTTGGCGCCCTTACCGATGGAGTGCGGGACCTAGTAGCTCCCTTCCCGAACCTGCGTAACCATATTATTGTTATAGAAAATAGTGACGCATAGTGTACATACAATTAGAGCATAGAATATCGTAATATAGTTAACATTGTACACTCGAATTTAAGATAGCACTTACTTGTATACGTTGTAAGGTACTGTTAATTGTTTTATTTGCTGCCTAATCGAAGGTTAACAATCAAGTTTGTTAAACGTGACCGTTCAAGGGGGGCGGCATGTCGCGTAGCGAAAGCCGTTGGAGGCAATAATGTCCGAAAACCGTTGCAGGCCGAGGAGTTAGTTTTTTATGAGTATGTACCACAGGTTCTTAGGCCCCAGCCATAAAAATTAGAAGTATACCTGCGTGCGTCATTCGCAGATGCGCTGTCGCGCGGCGAAACCGTTAGGAAATTTCGGGATTTCCTATTTATTTTATAACCCCCTGCTCCCACTCGGAACACTCTGGTCAACGGTTTTTTTGGCTCCACCCTCACTCTCCGGCCAATCAGCATCCGTATATCAGTTTTGTAAGCACCCCGACGTACCTTATATAAATAGCAAGACGGAGCGGCGGAAGAATCATTCTTATCATCAGCAACACATTTTTAGCATCTATCCCATATTTAACATCATTCGTATCGCATTTTTAACATTTATCGCAAACATCGCTCGAGGTCACTCTTATACACATCTTATACACATAATCTAAGTTACGATCCTAGATTCGCTTGAATAAACTATATATAATTACTCGCCGGCTCAACAATCATTAATACAGTCCACTCCTAAATATAGCAAAGTGCGGGTTTAACTATAGCAAGTAATAGAAAACGCGCACGCAACACGGACCCAGGTAGGACCGTCGTCCGCGGGCTGGGACCTTGGACGCATTTGGTCGCCAGTCCCAAGCTCTTCCCGAGCGCACACTCAATCGCCGGAAATCCGTTCCTGCCTGGGGTGCACATTTGGCGACTAGGTTCGGGGTTTTTCCTTGGCGTGCACATTTGGCCGCCAACCTTTGACTTTCGCCAGGACACTTTCTCCAAGGGGCACGTACAGGAAAGCGACATCCCCACTCCAGAATTTTCCCTTGTTCGAAGGAAATTCCTGGAGGCACGAGGAATAGATATAAGCGCGGATTCTGACACAAATACTCACAAATACAAGGGTATGGCATGGAGTGAGATAGGCGACGAGCTGAATTAAACAGGTTAGTAATCACTGTATTTTAATAACTCCTTAGTTAACCCTTTGCACTCGAACCAATTTTAATTCCAAAACGGAGCATTTTTAGAATATTGCTCCTCTATATATTTTTTTTCAACGAACTCAAATACATACGAAAATGGTGCAATTTACTCGTACAATACCGAAATGTGTAGTAATTTATTGGATACAAACGAATTTAGTAATGTAACAAATATTTTGAATAGTGATGCAGCAATTTTTAGTGGTGCCTTACTTTCACCATTCGAGTGCTAAGGTTACAGGCAAACCTGTTTTTGTGCAGTCCTTTCCTATGCCATTTTTTATGCGGTCTATGAATGCCAACGGTATTGGCATTATAACACTCTGGTTATACCTATTTATGACGTACACTGACAAAAGGTTAACTGCAAACTATTTTTGTTGTAGCGACGGAGTGTAAGAAGCGCTGGAAAAACATCCGGGACTTGTTCCGGAAGTACCGGGCAAAAGAGAATGCGATGCGAAGTGGGCAAGCGGCGGGTGCC
Source organism: Halictus ligatus (assembly GCA_028454255.1). NCBI lineage: Eukaryota > Metazoa > Arthropoda > Insecta > Hymenoptera > Halictidae > Halictus > Halictus ligatus. The sequence goes on along the minus strand of CM052139.1, from coordinate 12,796,474 downwards.
AGCCATCGAAAATATAGGCACTGGGATGCCCTACAAATTCTGATGCCGCACTTCCACGACAGGAAACTATTGTCCAGCTGGGAGGGTTCTCAGAGGTTCCCCGGGTTTATTTCCCGGCTCACAATCACTCTAATATACTGTCTCATTCATAACCCTACAAAACGATGTTAAAAGCACACAGGATCTTCTTCTTCCAGATGTTGCTGGACGGTATGGCGGTTAAATTGGGAGCCGTTAATCGGCCGCTTCAAGGGTTAGAAGCCCTTGAAAAGATAGAAGAATCAGGGGAGACCCACCGAACCAGGTAAAAACAACTTATCAGAATAACTTTTTTTATAAATCGACCAAACGACTTCAGCTTTTCGAAAAAAGATTTCGAGATGAAAAGCATTATTATCTGTGTTTCAGCCAACAAGAATCAAACAAAACTGGACAAAAAGAAATGGAAAAAAAGAATGAACGCACCAGGGACGGCACCCCTCGGGTTAATTTCCCGGTGTGGGGGGTGCCGGTCCGTCCCTCCCCAAGTGGGAAGGGGGATCCGTGGGGGGTATGGGGAAAGGAAGGGTCGGGGTGTGCCGGATTGCGCCTCCGACGGCTCTTCATTCTGGTGGCGGCGTCTTCTTGCCCTGGCCGGGGCTGGTTCCTTCGGAACACCGGCTCCGAGCGGGGCACGAAGACTCCGGGAGCTGTGGGTGGACCGAGCTGGGGCTACCTAAGTACCTAACAGGACACCTCCCAGATATCATACTATCCGAGGAAGGTCAACCTTCCCCATCTTTTCCAGCATATATCAAATATGCACAGTAGAGCCCGGGCGAGCAGTCTGCTTCACTCATCAAGCGTGTCTGCCCGGATCTGGCGTATCAGAGCCTCGAGCACGTAAGCCCCGCTCCCAGCAGGGTCCGAAGGATCGGGCGATGTGGTATAACTTTTCCCGCACCGTGGCCATCAAATGGAACGGTGGAACCACCGGAGGAGTCCCATCACGTCGGCGGAGAGGGTGCAGTACCCCCGTATGGACCACAAGGCCAGTCGACGCCGCCCTCTTTATAAGAGCGCTTCACTGCACCGGCATATATATATATGTCGGAGGCTGGGCGGACTCTTCCGTCCTCGGACCCGTCGGAGATTGAGCGACGTCGTTGTCCATCGCTTCGCCCCTTTTGTGCTTATGCGATTATCGTACGGACTCTACGTAAACGTAATGCCCAATCTCGTAGCGCAACGCAAGACATGTCAACAAGCACACGGGCCTGACAGAATGTTCGCGTACGTCTTTATGTTTTTTCCCTCCGTTACTACCCACGAAAAGTGACTGCTCAAAGCTGGTGTTCTCTCCACTGTTGCCGAAACAATTCTGCCGCCCGTGGTCACGCTCAACAGGGTATGAGCTCATCATTTTCCAGGGACCCTGTCTCGCATCTCCCTTTGCGCCTCGCGCGAAAAGTGGTAGGACAGGTAAACGGGGACAGTTTTATTGCCCCTTCTCTATATTCTCCCGCAGAAGAGCTCAAGAAACGTCGTCTCGCGGTGGGGCTCAGAACGGAACGAACGACTTAATTAATTAGAGACCACACTGGGCTCCTTCGGTGCGGAGTGGGTCAGTGGAGCGGGGTTGAGTCAGTGCATGAATGAATGGTGGAGTAGGAAGCGTTAACGCTCGGAGTGAGGATCGCAAGACATTAAAGACGCTGGAAGTGCTCAATTCTGGAGACTACCCCACTAAAACCTCACGCCCACCTAAGCTATAGGGGAGGTGCCTGTATCACGCCTGTACTCAACAGGACACCTCCCGGGCGGAGGGACCCGCCCAGTGTCCCCATCGCTGGAGCCTTCGGATTGGGTTTTCTGAGCCCCAGCCCGGTCCACCCACACCTCCCGGAGTCTTCGTGCCCTTCTCGGATCCGGTGTCCCGAAGGCACCAGCCTCGTCCGAGGCAAGACGCCGCCACCGGAAGGAAGGGGCGTCGGAGGCGCGATCCGGCACTCCCTGACCCTTCCTACCCCACCTCCCATGGATCTCCATCCCCTAGGGGAGGGACGGACCACCGCCCCCACACCGAGAAAACTCCCGGGGGTGTCGTCCTAACGCGGGGGAGCTAGGCTAGATATCTAAACTCGTTCACTTCGTCCAGCACCTTGCCCTTCCATCTCCTGGTTATCTTTTTCCTCCTGCCCCCCCCCCCCCCCCCTTTTACACCTCATTATCATAGACTTTTCTGTGTTCAGCTGCAGTTTTCTCTCCACCAAGTATTTTTCCAGCCCCCTAATCATTCCCCTCATCCCCTCCTCATCCTTCGCTACCATTGCCACGTCGTCCGCGTACGCCAGTGTTTGAATTTTCCTTCCCCCTAACTTTATTCCCCCAACCGATCTCCTCCTGCACCTCGTCCATGTCTGCCAGGAGCAGCAGCAGTATGCGAGATAGCAACAGATATAAGCATATCGGGCTTAACGGGCACCCCAGTCTCACTCTCCCTGCCGTTCAAAAGCTTTATCCCTCCTCTTTCCCCTCTCTTCCTTACCAGTACTTCCCAATCTACTGAATCGAATGCTGCTTTCAGATTTACGAAGAGAGAAAATCACCATCTTCCTGTCCTTTCTCCTCACCTGTCTATTCAGTAAGTAGTTTAACACATAGATGTTATCCACGCACCCCACTCCCCTCCGGAAACACGTCTGGCTCGCGGGCACCAATCGCTTCCCCTTCACCTCTTCCCTCAACCTCTCCGCTAGACTTGCTGCGTACACCTTATACGCTGTTTGTAGTAGTTTAACCCCCCCCCCCCCCCATAATTTTCAACCTTCCTGCTGTCCCCCTTCTCCGCAATTGGCACTACTATCCCCTTCGACCACTACTCCACCCAGCTCTCCTCCTTCCATACCCTCTTACACACTCTCCGCCAACCACATTTCCACCTCACTCCCTCCATACTTCCAAACCTCATTCCTGATCCCATCCCCTCCCACCGCTTTCTTCCCCTCCATCCCCCCCATTTTTCGATATCCCTTTCTCTGTCGTACCTCCGTCTACTTTCCCCACCCATCCTCACCCTCCATTCCACCCCACCCATTCCGTTATCTTCATATTAACCCCTTTCCTTACCATTTAACTTCCAATAGCGCGTGCCATAACCCACAACAAGGTCGGTCATGCGTCGGGACATTTACGGTTTGGCTGAGCGTTCGAAGTTGTACAAATCGCAGACGTTCTATGATTTGTATATGCATGTCTCTTCTACATGCTCTACAATGTCTCTGAGACGTTTTGTTTACATTTGGCACGGCCGCCCCACCACGTCTCTGACAGGTCTTGTTGATGTTTGGCCCGATTAGCACATCACGTCTCTGATACGACTTGTTTATGTTTGGCCCGGTAGACTTACCACGTCTCTGACACGTCATTATAAGCTAAGGGATTAATTCCTATAAATCTACTATAACAAATTAAAAACGAAACGTATTCGTGTTGATACAATCCTCGCGTGTCATTATCGGATACGATTGTAATGTGCACAATTGACGATTGTAACATTAACTACATCCAGTTACTACAACTATCGAGTTACAGCTAGGGAGATATGTCATCTCAAGCACTACACCACTCAAGGAACTAGTATGGCACTAAGTTAACCCATAAAATCTGGCTACAAGTGGAATCTACACTAAAGGCGATCACAACAACATAAGATACCACATCATGTTTTTTTTTTTATTGAAAGCTTAATTGGAACTCCCCATAGGGGGTTATAAAGCTATAGTAATATATGTACATCTTACTGTTAAGCATTAATAATGTAGGAACCGTAGAACACATTAGGTATATAACACATGCTCTTTGGGTTAATTTTAACCCATTTATTTTTTAAAATTCTAACTCTGTTCCAAGTAAATTTCGTATCAGTATGAATGTTAATTTTTTCCGCGAATTCCCTAAAACTATCCTTCTTTTTTTTTTAAATAATTTCTTTGTTTGAGCTGTAATTTTCTCATGTATGGAAACTGTGTTCGGAGGAAAAAAGAACACAGAAAGCACAGAAACTTATTTTACCGTAATAGGTTAACTATATAATAGAATGGAATAGTAAACTCGCTGGCACGAGCGTAAACAAGTACACCCCCGCCCAAAAGTATGTGGACACTAACCATCTTTCTGAAATTTGTGATATATTATGTATACTATTATTATTAGACGGTATTTATTGTTAAATTCTGTTACGTATATGTATGTAATGTATTCTAGTAGCAACGACCTCCATGTTTAACGATGGGCACCACACAATTTTCATTAAATTATGTGCTAAATTTTGTACCAGCCATTTTGTCTTTTTCATTTATTTTGTGCCCTTAACAATGGTTTTTTTAGTGCAATACAGCCACGAAGAGTGCCCTCCGCAAGACGCCTTTTCACCGTTGTCACCGAAATTGTTTCATCCCCGGACTTATTAATTTCTGCAGCTATTTCGGGGGCTGTTTCTCTTCTGTTTCGTTTACTTACAGTTATAATATGCCGATCTTCTGCCTCAGTTGTTTTTCTAGGCCTGTCAGATCTTTTTGCAGAGGAACAAATTCCTGTAGCACCGTACTTTTTAACACTATAATTTACACAAGATTTAGAAACTCCCACTTTTCCTGCAATTTCCCTTATAGAATATCCTTCTTCATGTAGCGTAATTATCTGAGAACGCATTTCTACACTTAATTCCTTGCTTTTTGTGCCCATCGTGTTCTCACAAGAATTCAAAGCGAACTGATGTCGATGGAATAACAGAGCGGTTGTCACGCTCTTATCTACGGTCTTTTCACTCTGGATACTGTTTCTAAATATTTATATTAGTCTTGAGAATGTTTCAGAATGTACTAAAGTGAAGCAGTCATCGTGAAATGAACGAACAAACGTTTATAAACTGCCCGCACGCAAAAGAATATAACGCAGTATTAGGCTTTCTGGGCGAATTTTTTTTTATTTAAGAAAATTAAATAAGTAAATTGTTTAATTTTATGCTACTAAAATACATTAGATACATGTACGTTTCTTTACCAGAATACCTATATAGTAAATTGCTGCTAGATAAAGGATTTTGCGTGATGGAGCAATTCTGCTTTCAGATTTGGTTTTAGGATGACAAAGTGTATAAGAATCACCCAACAGGTATTGCAAAACTCGAAAAAAGTTTGATTTTGTTGGAAAGTGTTATCTTGTAAGGGTAACTTCAACTCTGTCGTACTCGAGCGGCTATGTCTACGTCTACTGTCTCGTCTCATTGGACAAGGTATAGATACGCCATTGCATTCCTGCCAGGGAACCTTGCATCCAATCAGTTTTAGGAGGAAGATCTCGAGCCTCTCCCGCGTCGGATCCGTTTTGTTTATCCGGGATGAGGTAACGATGAGGGGGGGAGAAGTTTGTTGTCTCCGGTCCGACTTTTCCCTCGCCGGCACCTCCGGGTTGGTCAACCCGGGCTCGGTTCCTTCCCGATGATATTCTCGGCGGGATTTCATCCGATGCCGACCCTTTGAGCGCCTCTCCTCGAAGTTTCCCGCGCTCCTCCCGGATCCCGGCTATGGTCCTGAAATTCACGTGGCCCGGTCTCTTAGTATCGGCTGAGGGGGACGCGGGCAAATTTTGCCACGTCACAGCACATTGATTTGATTGGACTAGTCAGACCATCGACGGTGGGAGGTAAACTATATATTCTAACCGTAGTAGATTACTATTCTAGATTTATATTTACAGAATTATTACAAGAGAAAAGTGAGACGAAATTTAAATTAATGAATTTGATAATTCAAAAGGAGAATGAGACTAGGAGTAAATTAAAATCCATACGTTCTGAGAATGGAGGAGAATTTACAGACAAAAGCCTTGGAAAATGATTAGAGAAAAAGGGAATCCGACATGAGTTTAGTCCACCGTCGACTCCACGGTTCAATGGGTTAGTTGAACGAACTAATAGGACGCTGATAGAAATGACAAGGTCAATGATCTCCGATTCAAAAATGAACATGGGCTTCTGGGGAGTAGCAGTGTGCACAGCAGTACACATAAAGTACAGAATCAAATCTTCAGTGCATGGTAGGACACCATACGAATTGTGGAAGGGAAGGAAACCGAATATCATATATATGAGAAGATTTGGTTGTGTCGCATATGTGCTAGAGAAAGGCATTAAAAAGCAAAAGTTTGAAGCGAAAACGATTAAAGGTATTTTTGTTGGGTATGCTACCAACAACACATCCTGATCTATATACCACAAACAACTGGAATTCGATGTGACTGTGATTGCAAGTTTGACGAAGAAAGAAATGGAACCGAGATGTTAAATGAACAAGAGATAGAAGGTGGAAATAGAAATACACAAACAAAAGTAGATTTAACGTTCACAGGAATAGACGACGTGAGTAATAATGAAGAAATTGAAATAGGGAGGGATATAGAGAATGACACAAGAGAAGAAAACAATGCAAGAGAATTAGAAAATCTAAATGATGCTAATGGCACGGGAATTGAAGAAAGCAGAGATGATAATAATGAATGAATAGAAAAAATAAGAATTCGTGGATGAAATGTCACGAAACTGAGGAAGGCCTAAGAGATCAACAAAGGAAGTAATACAACTTCGTGAGCATCTGGAGAGAAAAAAACAAGAGCAGAGAGTCAAAGAACAGAATGTACTCATGAAATTTTGCACAAAGCTAGATCAATATTATAACTTGCTAAAACGATTTGTTCCAGATCGAAGCTATTCAAAGAATTTTTTGTATTCCTCCATAAATAAAAAATAAGTGTAACGCAAAAGGTGCTTCAGGTTAGTCCATATTAGTTAATATTAAACAACTTGTTTTGGAAAATTTTTTGCCAGTTAACAGTTGAAGCCATTTGCAATAACCCATGTGATTTATAGATCCCTAAGTATTCAATTATAAGCGGTGTAATTACATCACTATCGCACTGAAAACTGATGAATTCCCAGGAGCGTGAAAATGGTTATTTACCATGCGTATATCTTCGTAAAAAAATTTTTTTTTAATCTGACTTTGGCACATTGTTACCTTGCCGCAACACACGGAAGGGTATTCCATGAATGGGATGGGTCCTTGTCCTGATCGGAGGAATACACACGGCACAATAGTTTTTATAACAACGATTTATTAATAATATATTTGCGTTGAGGACTATCGTCGTACAGAAAATGGTTCGCTGGATCGAATATTCTTAAAAGGGTACCGGACGTCTCGTGATGTCATAGCGTTCTCTCTCGTTCTCGTCGTGTTTGAATTTACGTCAACTCGGTTTTTTAAGGATTGGTCAGTTACGATTTTTGGGTGTAGGGAAATTGTATTTCGTCATTGGTCGTGGGTGTGTCTATTTCTTGTCCTTAGGGTGGGAAATTGTCAAGAGTTTAGTTTCGTCTTGTCTCGTCTCGTCGATGTCGTGATTTACAACCACTCAGTCGGTCGCAGTTTGCCGTTGTGTCGCACGTGGTGTTCGGGCGTTTTATTATGACCGTCGAGGTCCCTACGGTGGCCATAAAAATTAGTATGATTTTGGAAAGGCCCACTGCACCACTGCGCCTGCCGTACAGTTATAAATCGTGCGTCTAACTTAAATTGCCGCGCTAGGGTTTCAGCACGTTCTTCGTCGTTGCTGCAATCCGCGACGAGTGGATCGGATGTAACACACATCATGCACGCACTATTAGGCTGTACAAAATAATTTTTTTCTATAAAAGTCGAAAATTTATAAAATGGATTTTTTGCTGCCTTCGCAGCACTGTGCAGTGTCAGTCGATTCTGGCATCACGACTGAACGAGTCTGGTCGAGCTCAATGAATGCGGTAGTGTTTGTACGTGTCGTACTGTTGCGTTCGTCGTTTATTGTCCCACTACAAAGGAGAAAGAAAATAATACAACTACGTTCTGAGCCAGCAGTAAAATAGATTCACATATCTCAAAAACAAGCAACTACATAATTATTGAATAATTAATTCTTAACTTTTTCTAATTCCACAATTAATGTTAATTGATATTGTGCAAGATTCTTTGAAGCTAAAAAGGCTTAGCAGGATAAGAATGGTTCAGCGGCCTCGACAACGATTTTTATCGGTAGGGTAAAACTATACAATATACCCCGGTTGACAAAACAACTCACCATTATATTACGCATATAAGTAAGGATACGCCGTTGTAAACGAGTTCGAGCCTACCTCAGTCGTCTACAGACGCTACTAAGGTACACGCGTAATTATTACATTTCATAAAAAAATATTCAAAACTTTCGAATTTCGGCCTCTGAACAATTTGTAATTAACAAGTCGCTAACCCTTCATTTAACGATAATATGTGGGTAAATACCCTTAACCGTATCATTCTTTTTCTCGGTTGTTAATTACGATATTTAGATGGAACAAAAACGAAAATATTCGAACTTACCTTCTTCATATCATATATTTGTTCACAATTGTGAGCAAATTATTAAGGGTAGAAGAAAATTATTTGATTTTTTAGGGGTGGGGGTTGCAAGCGACCCTTCGAGTGTCCACTTCCAAAAAATACAAGAACAATGTTCTGTTACCTATTTAATATATATAAAAGTTTCAAAATCATAGTTAAATATTGAAAAACAAATGAAATTACGGTATTATAATGTAAGGATAATACTATTGGTGGTAGATTTGATTAATGATAATATGTATTTATTATTGATTCTAAGATACTCTGGTTACGATTCTCAGTGTGGCACTCTTAAACTCATTCGGTCTCTCTGCGACTCGCTCTTAAGACTTCCACTTAAAAGTCCCCGAAGCCGTAAGTGGATTACTCGCGACAAATAGCGGAGCCAAAGAGATTATACAAACCCTAGATCTTCTATACGGGAACAAGAATGTCGTTTCTGAGAAAATCACGAATGAAATAAAAAACCTGCCTTATCTAGGCGTCGGAAAAATGAACTTAACACAATTTGCCATTAAATTAAAGGGTGCTATTGCAGCATTCAAATCACTGGAAGCTATCGGTCACTTGCATAGTGTAGAGTTAGTAAAGAGTGTCGCGAGCAAACTTCCATCAGCCTTAACGTACGCGTTCAATAGATACGCAGCAACGGCGCCCTCAGAAGAAACGGTATTAGAAAAGATGACTGAGTTCATTTATAAAGAGGCCGAATTAGCTGCATCGGTTGGCATCCTCGATCTTGCGCCGCCCAGCGCGAATCCAGGGCCGACCCTAAAGGCTTCAGCAAGGAAACCGTAATGTACAAAGCCGGGTACGGTTTACACGGTCGAGAGTAAAGTACTCAGAACACGGGATAGAAAGAGACGAGTGAGGACTCGAACAATTGGGCATTTTGCCAACGATTTAATCATACATCTGTTGCTTGCACGCGTTTCCTCCGTGAACCGATAAACCATCGTTGGCGGTTAGTAAGAAAACTGCGATTACACTGTCCAACACCAAAATCGTTTTGCAATACCTGTTGAGTGAGTCTTATACACTTTGTCATTCTAAAACCAAATCTAAAAGCAGAATTGCTCCATCACTCAACGTTTTCGAAAAATTTTGGTTTTTGTAAAAATGCCGGATTTTGATACAAAATGACGTGTTACGCAAAAACTAAACACGCGAGAAAGTTAAAATTTGAGTCAAGATATAGAGGGGACTCTCCTCTACATATTCATATAGTCACTTATATTTTTATGTACTTCGTAATAGTTGTAAATGGTTGTTAAAGTTTGAAAATGTACCGACGCGGATACTTTGTACGCTATATTTTTGTATTTATGTGAAAAATCCTTTATCCAGCAGGAATTTACTATACAGGAATGCATTCTACAGACATTTCTGGTAAAGAAAC
>CM052139.1:12754667-12786519 GCA_028454255.1 Halictus ligatus | reverse complement strand
TACCTGAGTATCGTCAACGCGTAACCGGATTTACAACCCGGTTAGATTCAGAAGAGTCGCGGTATTTTCGGTACCTTCGTGTAGTCTCCGATCCTTCGGTACTACTATACACATATTGTTAGTTTAATTTAGACCTGTACAAATTGTCATTTAGCCACTAAGTCTAGAGTGTACATACTGTTTTAGCCTTTAGATTTAGACAATCCGTACCGATTTTAGGTTAACACCATCCGATAAGCTTTAGTGGGATTCATTGAACGCGACCGTTCAAGGGGGGGGGGAGGCATGTTCCGTCGTAAAACCCTCTGTGAAGGGACATCTGTACGACCGTGAAGGTCAACTAGCCACTAGCGGCATAATGACCATGACCATCATACAAAATCTGGCATAATTTAGCGTAGCGGGAAATCCGAGAAACTCAGCACGTCCTGAACTGCGAACCATCCTAGATTTACGGTTTTATAGCCGTAGCCGCCTGTAACCAAATGTACCGTCTACTCCCACTCTTCCTAATTTTCCACCACTTTCAACACCTTCCAAAAAGACATCCTTCAACCAACCATAAACAACTTCCTAAAACCACACTCACATCTGAGCTTTCCTAATTCCTATACGATTGTAACCAAGTCAGAACTGCTTCAAAAACCGATCCGTAAGAAACACCGAGATTCTAACAGCAAGCCAAGTGTTGCATCTAGCAAATAAAGATCAGTTCTCCGGAGATTGACAATACAATCATTCGCCGTTAACCTTCGCCTAGTCGCGATACGATTTGCCCCAATTCCGAGATCGACGCGACACCACACAATCTGAATCGCGAGTATCTTCGCAACACTACATTGATCCTCTATTCAAAGTCGATTAATGCAACACGTGTTTTTTTTCGCAACGCTACTGCAAATCGCGGGTGTGTCTATCTCGGCTGATCGTTGGGGCGGCGAGGCCTGCCCATGTGTTTAACTAACTACTTCTACAACTACTTCTACTATTTCTACAAACGAGTATAGAGTATAGTGACAAGGTAGTAACGAAACGACATGCCGTTGTTGGCCTCTTGAGTGACTGTTTGTCGAGCTGTAAATGAACCATTATCGAAATTGGTTCACTTAAAATAAACGCGACGTACAAAAATACCCTACCTAGCTAGGAAACAGATTACTACCTGTGGGAACGCTTGTTGTTTCCACGATCACTATACTCGTCAAACTCAAATACTAGTGATCAAATATAATAATAAAAAAGACAGTTGTTTCTGCACTAAGGATTTCATCAAATTTGGATGCATCCGGATGATAAACATCAAACGGCTTTCACAACCCCGCATGGACACTACGAGTTCGAGCGGTTGCCATTCAGTTTGAAAAACGGCCTCGCAATATTCCAACGTTTAACCAGTTAACTGAGATTGACGAGTATACTCGTCAATCCGAAACTGTATTGCGGTGCAGTTAACATTAATGAATTGTTAAACTTTTATCGAATAAAAAAGTAATTCTTTTTCATTTAGCTTTACAAGGGCTTGGATTTTATAATAGCCGCATTTGGCCTGCGTTCTACGTGCATATTCGTCATTGCTTGATTTTAATTCCGCGATGTGAGGGATTTTTAAAATTAAACTCCACAGTTAACAGGTTAATGGATCGAGTATTGTCAAAACTATAAGGCAACGAGGTTTATACGTTTAACTCATTACGCGAACACGAAATTAAATTTTGAAAACTAATGTGTAGACTGCGCATGCATAATTTAAAGCTACAGCTCGACAAATGCGAGTTTTTAAGAAAGGAAGTGTGCTACCTTGGACAAAATAATTGGCGAAAACGGTGTCCGGCCAAATCCAAAAAAATTAGAAGCCGTACACGAATTCTCGGTTCCCAAAACGCAAAAGAACTTAGCACTCGAATGGTGACTGTAAGGCACCACTAAAAATTGCTGTATCATTATTAAAAATATTTTTTACAGTATTAAATTTGTTTATATTTAATAAGTTTCTAAACTTTTCAGTATTGTACAAGTAAATTGAACCATTCTCATATATATAACATGAAAAATAAATATATAGAAGGGAAATATTCTAGGTCGGAAAAAAATGTTTTGTTTTCGAGTTAAAATAGCTTCGAGTGCAAAGGGTTGGGCAATTTCTTGGATTAGCAGGGTATTATAGACGATGTATATCAAATTTTTCGAAAATAGCAAAACCATTAACACAATTATTAAAACAGGGTGAACCGTTAAAATGGACCGAAGGAGAACAAGATGCATGCCAAACCCTACATGATAAACTGTGCGAAGAACCGGTACTACAATACCCCAATTTTAATAAACCTTTTGTTTTGACCACCGATGCATCGGAATTTACAGTAGGAGGAGTGCTAAGTCAGGGTCCGATTGGCAAAGAAAAACCAATAGCTTATACAATAGAAAAAGAATTACTCGCTATCATATACTGTGTAAACCATTTTCGACCATACTTGTGTGGAAAAAAATTCGCTTTAATAACAGACCACAAACCGCTCACCTGCCAGGTGACACCTGGCTACATTCCGTTCAAGACTCTACTTCAGGGTTACTGAGATGGAGATTAAAACTTGCTGAATACGAATACGATATTTCATATAAGGCAGGAAAAGCACATGTAATTTCGCACCACATTCCTTCCTTCCTTCCTTCCTTCCTTCTTTCCGACGACACCCTTCAGCGGCACGTCTAACGTCACATAAACCGAAGTCACAAACCTTTCAAATCCCAGAACGGAGAACGACCAAAGACCCAAAAATGTTACAATCACAAAATCCAATAATCATAGAAAACATATTCGACTCGGACGAAGAAGAAGAAGAGGGAGAAACGGATCACGGCAATGAAGATAAATTAGACCACGATAACTTTGACCGTATAATCAAAGACCAGGAATTCCCACAAAACAGAGAAACGAGATCCATAAGAAATCAGTATTAAACCAACGCGATAAACTATACATGAGAAAAGATAACTCTCTGTACTTCCTTACCGAAAACGTGGAGACAGTAGACGAAGGAGTAAAAAAATTCGAAGGGAATACAGAACTACCGAAATTACAGATCCCTCACACCGGGGACGTCATTTTTACAAAGAAAGGAAACAAATGGCATATAATAGTAATTTGCAAACGAACCTTGTTAGAAAGGACAACACCGAAAATATTTGCGGAAGCCTTCCAAAAATTTAACAGAAGATTCGAGGAATATAACATCGAAACAACAAGAATCGCAAAATTCAACAAAGTAGATGATATTAACTGGCAAGAAACAAGTAAGGACAAATATATTGTGTTGCGATCGGTCCGTAAATTGGTATATCGTCGCGAACGTAACAATATATATTGAAATAAAAAAAAATAAATTAGAATTATTTTCGTTGTTAGACAGTTTTCACTCGTTGTTCCTGATTCTCAATTCCCTGAACTGAAACCATATCCATTAACTTCTCCCCGAACATCCCTGGACTTTGCATACCTTCCTGGAGGGGCGACGACGCCCCCTCCTGTACCTACTCTATCTACAGACACCGCGCAACGGACGATGCGGTGCCCCCTCCCCCGCTCTTGTTAGATTACTCGATAAACATACGAGCACCTCACCCATTTTTTTCGAGAAAGTAATCTCGTTTCGGATATGAGGGCCCCCTGGGGGGGGGGGGGGGAGTGGACCGGGTTATGTGGGACTCCTCGGTGGATAAGTGCAATGCCAAGTATACCCACTAACTCCTCCCCGTCCGTCCCTAGGCTCCTGGGGGTACCCGTTCCGCGCTCGCATTTCAATTCGGTGTACCCCCGAAATATACCAACTGCACTTCTGTTGCCATGAAGCAACAGAGACAGAAGGCAAGAAGTTTGATTTTTAATTTCCACAGTTAGAGAAAGACATGGAAGTTCGAATAAACCCGCTTCGCATAAAAAAATTATCTTCATTCGTCGGATAAATTCTCGTCAAATAACATTATTTATTCGATACTCGTCGAATAAAGATACTTTTTTTATTCGAACCTTCGAATAACCAATAAAGGTAAAATATCTTTTGTTCGAATCGTCATTTAAATAATTTTGTATTTCAGTAATGCCCAACTCTGCCTGGAAGTGTAAATGGTTTAATGTTTTCATGCTCGATGATTACGAATCTGACATTAAAATGTTTAAAAACAAAATGGTGGGTCCAATTTGGCGGTCGTGTATTTGAAAAAATTATTTGATTTCCATAAAATTTTGAAATATAACTGTAATAAATAAAACGCTAGCCAGCTCGTAGCCGAAAAAGGTAATTTTATTTGTCTCCCGATCTCTTGCTCAGGGCGTACATGCATCGACTGCTGCACGTCGCGTGTTCTATGTCCTCCACCGCCGTATTGCAACAATCGACGATTGGCCCGCTTCGTCACATATACTACAATAACGTTTTGAGGGGTTTTGATTGTGGAAGTGTGACGTCACGCGACGTTTGCGTAGTTTTAAGCCGCCGTGTTAGTTTGTATTATATTATTTTATACTCATAGCCGCTAAGTACACAACTATTGTAACAAGAACATGATAGAATATGAGAACAATCCAACAAGTTAAGTTACCAATCCACCTTACCATTACACGTACTTTCCCGCTAAACACTCACCCTAAACCAAGCGACGACGCTCGGTAGTACGTCATCGCGTCCAGCGATCCCCACACCGAGCGTTAATGGCTCCTACCACACCACTCATCCATGCCCAGATTCACCCCCGCTCCACTAACCCACTCCGCACCTAATTAATTAATTAGTTTGTTCTGTCCTGAGCTCCACCGCGAGACAACGTCTCTTGGAGCTCTCCGCCTTTCCATTCCCAGTCTTATTTCAAGCGTTTCTATTTTTTTCGCGTACTATAATTAAACCACAAGTGCAAGGTGTGTGCATAAAGTTCCGTTATATTAAATAATCATTATATTAACCACGTCTTCATTTAATCAAATCACCACCATACGTCGTATGTGATTTCGCCAATTGTCATTTCCAATATCCGTATCAAATCTGTGTTCTCTCCCGTACGTCTGCAGCCCATCAATGGCTCGGTACACCGTCCGAGAAAACAGATTGCTTATTGAACTGAATTGGAGTTCTTATTCGTAAGCGCGTAGCCCACCAGTGACGCGGTACACCCCTGAGAACCAGATTCTTGCGTTGATCCCGTAATTGCTTTAGTTCGCGTACATTGTTATATCGAGAAATATCAACTACGGAAGCTCGCCCGCGAGTACGGCCCAGCAGCTGCAGGTCAGGGCCAGGTCGTGCCGTTACTGGGCGCGAAAACGATTCCGACGATCGCACGCGTAACTAATTTTTCCGGGAAAGTGCGCATCATGACCGGTCAACGAGAGCAGATTCCTTGGGGGACGCCCGCCCGGATAACGCTGGCTCCTGTCGACCGTACCCGAAAGACCAGCCTCAGCCCACCGAACACACACAGGAGCCTCTTCCCCGGGACGACCAGCATCCGCAACACAGAGCTTGAGCAATACGACCAGCGAACATCGTCCGAAGGAGACCCGGTGGAAAGCAGCCGGAAGGGTCTAGCCTGGTGAGAGTCAACCAAAGGGGTTTGGTCCGGTGAGTGTCGGCCAAATAATTACGCGCGTCCCAAAGTCTCGTGTCCCAAGTCAGACACGGTTGTACTCGCCATGTGGACTCGAAAGTTGAATTATTATTATTATCGTCTTGTCCGCGACCTCGTAATTCGCCCTATCGCTCGAAACGAACCGCGGGCGTAACAGAAGTAAATTTTGTAATTAAAAAAAATGACTGATTGAAATTTTTTTAGTCATAAGGAAAGTTTTCCTTGTAAAACGAGTTTCGGTGTCGCACGTTGTTGAAAAACTTCCATTAAAAAACCATAAGTATTAAGAGCCCAGTCTTCGTAGATTCGCGATAAGGTAGAGTGACCAGGTTACCGACAAAAATAGGCGAAAAATGGTTTTATGTGCCTCAAGTTTTTATCCTTATATAAGAATATTTTGTTGCTGGTAAAGGGCTCAGTCGAAAGAGGAAGGTTCAATCTAGTGCACGCTGGTTAGGAGCTGCCGAGATTATACAAATATTTAGTAATATAAGCGTTACTGGATGAGTTTTCTGGATGAAATCGAGAGCAGCGCGCACTAGAAAATATCTCCAGCTACAAATTGAGCTATATTTTGTCTTGATTCTCTACGAAATAAAGTCAAAAACTTGAAGCACGTTTCTGGCGTCAGAATTCGTTTCTCTGTATCGATAATACAGAGCAAAAAATGTGACAAGTGTAGTCACAGACTTAACTTTTATCGATCGGTAGTGGTTGAGGCTGCCATTCAGTAAATTAATCGCTATTCATTGTGTTGTGCTTATTGCTTTTGTTTCAAAGGAATGTAATTTTATTGATATTTATACTTTATTTTGCATTTATTTTATATAATAAAGGGCCTTATAAACTAATATACATAGAATATATTCAAGATAATAGTAATTCAATTTTTAATAATTCTTTAGAGTCGAAAAACATTGGCAATCGAAAAGGCGATTAATAGGCTAGCGATCGATAAAGTGTTAAGACCCGACAGATCTTAAGTCTGTGTCTGAAGGCTATGAATGGAAATTATTGATTAAAAAGTCACATGACTATCCCGGGCCCTTAAGTATTTAAAATGTGTGCTATCTTGCAGCTACTTGAACCCCCGTCTCGATCCCTCTATTGTTGCCGAGAAGAAAGGCAGCTTGCATCGAACGTTACATTTATTACCTTTCTATAAACCAGGTAATGTACAGGGTGTATAAAATGTAATGGTCATCCGTCCTAGGGGTGAATCTACGCCTCTGGACAAGTGAACATTTGTAAAAGAAACTTGCCGCGAAATTGTTTAGAACAAAGAAAATTGTTGTTATAGTTTCTTTTTTACATCAGCACCTGCTACTTATCAACAATAGAAAAAGTTTGAAAGGAACCATATGTCGCAAAGAAATAGTTATTGAGATACAAGCTGTTAAAGTTTTTACAAAATTTGATTGTGCAGAGTTTATAGATATAGGAAATATAAAAGTAATTACTACGGAACACTCCAAAAACTATCAGAATTGTAGCGGAACGTACACTAGAACAGTTGGCCTGCAAATGGTCGGGCCGGTTTGTCTGTCCAATTAGCGAATTTTTCCGCACAAGACACGCTCTGTGGAGTTTTCCAAGACGATCGCAGAAAACGCAGAGGTAGAAACTCCTGAGACGTGCCGAGATACAGGTCTCCCTAAGTATAATAGAGTATTTCGAAGACGATAACTTGTGTCGCATTATTTAGAGAACACGTGAACCATATCATCAGAATATAAAATTTACTTGAAAATTATTGCGAAAATTTAAATAATGGAAATTTAACGTCTATTAATTGAAAAAAAGTAGGAGTTACTTTATTTTATCTGAATATGATAAATGTAACTGAACATAATATTATAAACGTAACTAACAAAAATTTGATACTAAAAACATTATAATTCAATATTATAAACCTAACTTATTGTTTATATTTTCTATGCAATGTTTTAAAACATTTCAAGCAAATTGCTGGCTGGCCCTTACAACTATTACAATAAGTTTGATACCCTTTTTGCCTTCCTCGTGGCATAATCCCTACCTTTGTTTTATATCTGGCCGTTTGTAACATTCTGTACATCTTTTTCTTAACTTTCTTGCAGGCTCCTTACTTAAAATTTATTGTAGTATTGGTTTTTCAATATCCATTTGTTGCATGTCGTGAACAATGAATATGTCGTAAATCATTAATGCACTTGTTATCCCATCTTTGATTTATGTGCCATGCATTTATTAAGTACGTAACGTATGTCTGTTTCGTATTCGCGAGCAAGACGTTTGAGCTGGTACTTCCTTCCTGTGCGACGCGGCATGAAGTACGTTACTGGACAATCACGAAATAACGATGTGCAGGATTACAAGCAGAGAACCTTTCGTTGTCGTGCTGAGACTACCTGGTGAGCTCAAAGACTCACGATCAAGGAAAGGGTTCAATTGCTAACACGAGGATTCCGTGACTGCACCGAGACTGCCTGGTGGGCTCTGGCGTGCAGTGAGGGAATCGGTATATTGTTGAACATGCGAATCGCGAAGTACTTCACTTGGCTTAGAACAGGAGTAGAATAAATGACATTGAATTAACATTAACACTACTTGAATATATTCTCGATAATGATGATACAAAAATACAAACCAGACTTTGTAGACTAATTAGGATATAATGAACGAGGTATGACCAAGAACTGGAAATAGTGAAATATAGCAACGCGAGAAATGGGGATAGAAACGCTAGAAAAACTAGAGCTCGGAATTGAATCGCGAGGTGTAGGCGCGACCGGTCACGATCAAGGGTGAGGTCTCTGGGGGCTGCACGGACCTCCTTAGTTCGGGGACCGCGTGGTGGAGAGCATGACGCAATCACGCGTTACGGTAGGGCCCGTGACACGTCGCTGCGTCGGGGGGGGGGGGCTCGCTAGCGCGTGATGGCCTAATACCGCGCGTCTTCACGCGCCTACGGATGAAATGGCGGACTTATAATTATGGCGTATGAAAATATGTATAGCTATGGATTAATATTAACAAATGATTAAATATTTGCTTATGATTCATAAAGTGTTATATATGTATGCAATATCTTATTATTATCTTAAATTATGATGAGTCTGATGATATCATCAGCAACACGTTGGCTGTCCGACGTGACAATAATCAGTGAAGAATAACTTGAATAGAACAACAGAATCATTACAATCAATGTTTTCAATTAAAAAGTTCTCTTCTTCTTATACTCATACTCATCAACATTCAATACGCATTTACTACTGTATTTCATTTTCTTATTTGCTGCCATTCCGTATCTTTATCATCCTCCTATGATAATGAATCGGAGTCGTAATCTTCTTCCTCCGTGGTGGATTCGTACTCTTCATTAGCTAACGATTCGCCTTCATTCCGCTCATGAACAAAATCCTCGTCCGAAGATGTTGAGAGTAGTCTGGGACTTTTATTTTTCTGCTTCTATTTACTGATTCGTCAAACGAATCATTCATTTCCATATCCATGTTGTCTATTACTTATATGGGCAAAAATTAGAAAGAAAAAATTCCAACCACCTTTCTAGTTACACTTACTGTAAAAATATATGGCTAGGATGAACAAACGGTACGAGTTTTGTTACGAATCAATTGTTTGTTTTAGTTTAGGTGTTGCGAATTGATAATTTAAGTTAAGATGTTACTAGGATATCCTCTCTTCGCGCGAGATGACAGTGTGAAATATAAATTGCGTGCGAATATTGAATGGTATGGTGACAGATCTGTATATGTATAGAATGTTACTATGGGAGAAGATGTGTTCCCAATTAAGCGTTATAAACCTCTCGCGGCATCGCGTATTGCAGGGAGACCCCCACATGGACGGAAACCCTGCAGATGGCCACGGGTAAGGTTGCCATGGACAACAGCTTAGGCCCGGTAGAGCGAAAAGGGATTGTGATTAAACCCTTCCGAAACCAGGTCCACGAGCACGGTAAGATCATAAAGATCGACCGGGGCCGTTAAGCCAAGCGAAGCCAGCGAGAGGGGGCTCAACCCCACTACTAAGAGAGGGAGAAGTGGGGCGGAGTATAAATATTTGAGTAGACTAAGCGAAAGGCAGATTAGAGACATAATTGTGTGCGAGATTGCAATTCCGTTACTTAACAAGTTTTGTATAACTTTAACACGAAGTTGAAACAGCAAATAGATTATTCAAGAAGAGTCTGCTGAAGATCGAAAAATGTCACTTGATGGTCCAATATGGACCGGTATGAGTATATAATAATTCAACAAGTAACTGGAAATACACTAAATACACTAGATTTTACATTCTAACAATGTTTCTGGCAATACTTCCCACTGATGGTTTTGAACAGCGATACACTTACGCAATCAAGTATAGACTTTATGTTAGGCTGTGTAGCGGCCAGCTTGGGCATCTGGTGACTTTGGGGATTTTTAGGAATTAGGTACGGAATAGAATTGTCACCGTTTTAGCTATTAATTAATTTCCCAATCGGGTCCGTTCCCAAGACGTATACGTCCACTTGTATTTAGTTTTCTAGGCCTGTGCCGTAAATCTGCCAGAGGTCCCATTCTGCCATTCTTTAGCTTGGCACTTGACGATTGCCAGACGCCGTGGGTTTTTCCCAGACTCTGGCAACTCTCACCCTTAGTAAGAGGTTGATGGAACTTGGTTCATCAGGATGGCCTTGAGGCCATCAGGATGTTCCTCGGCCCCATCTCCCACTTTCCAAACGTCCACCCCCAATTGGTCCTTGTCTTGACCAATCCGGAGATGTTTCTTATTATCTAGGGATGGGAGAATCGAACTATCGGCGAGGCTGTCTCGGAGTTTTTAGATTTAGAATTAGCTGGACAGCAAGCCTAAAAAGTTCGCGCTAATCTCTTCCCTTTCGCCTTAACGGATAGTTGTCAGGCGACCAATTGATTTCTCATGTTTGTAACTGTGATAACCTTGTAATATACCACTTGGTTCTCCAAGTCATCATAAGTTGAAATATAGTTCTTGGAATCGACTCGTTGTTTAGCCCTTCAATCGTTGCAGGTGGTCCTTCGAGAAACTTAGCGGGCACCTCGCAGTGCAAGAACATCGGAAGTCCGAACGATCAAGCATTGATCAACCGCGGATAATTAACAAGCTGTTCATTTTGAAAGTGGTGTAAGTCCATTAAAAAAAAGAATGAGATATCACATAATTTGCGATTAATTTAGTGTAAACTTTTTATTTACGTCATATTTCTTTTTTTTTTTTTAATTGACTTACACCACTTTCAAATTAAACGGTCAATATATTAAAATAGTAGCCTAGGGCGTTTGAATACGCGCACCGCCCCACAGCGAGAAACACAAAATCAGCGCCGACGTGAACGTCGTTATAACAAAGAAAATAACAATTCATTACTATGGTAACCAAAAAAAAAAAGAAGAGAATACCCTCTGACAATCTGTTATAAAGTAATTGGCAGGAACGTTATGTACATCGATATATAATATTAATTAAAGGTTACGCACTATTGAATACATAATATATAAAGAGAAAATTTTAAACGCGTCACATTTCCTTTCTTTTCCGAGCAGTCGCGATCTATCGATTCTATATTGTTTCTTGCGCAGCGCTATCTTTTACCAACCGCAAGAAACCCTAACCTATGTATGCGATCAGGAATACCAACACAATCTGTACGGTGAAACAATTCATCAGTGTATACAGTGACTGCCACTAATATTCGAACGCTCTTAAAAATCACATAACATTGTCGATACTGGACTACATTACTTGAATTTTTCTGAGAAGTTAGAACAATTCGTTCGCCACAAAACGCGAAAAAAAATATTTGATTAAAATTACAATTGGTCGAAATTGAAGAGAAAGTACTAACAGTTGTATTTTAGTAAATTTAAGTAATAATAAAACTTTGTAAGTTTTGTACATTTGTATCAATTATACATATTCTGAATATTTCATCTAAATTAGTCAACGTTCCAATGAGCTAGAAACGTTTACCGATGAAAACTTAAGCGTCAAAATTACAGAACTTTGGCCTTGTCAGGGAATTTTCCCTTATGTGATCACTTTGGAACATCTGTAGTTCATTGAAACAATTTATAGAGATCTACAAATCGTACTTTCTAAACTTTCAATGTAAGTCCATATAAAAACAGTTGCAAAATACAACTTTTAATATTTTCTTTGCAATTTTGACCAATTGCAATTTTTGTAAAAAATTTTTTTCACTTCATGTAACAAACCAATAGTGCTAACTTCTTTAAAAAAAATCCAAATTGTGTGGTCAAATATTAACGAAGTTATGCGATTTTTAAAAGCGTCTGAGTATGAGTGGAAGTCACTGTATGTATTGAAAAAAATATTAACTAGAACTTTTTAGGATTCGTAGTGGTAATAGATGGGGAATACGTTGTTAAGGAATTAAACGTTATCACAAAGCAATTGAATTACATTGTAATTCAGTCATGTTGTATTTTATAATTCAGATCTTCATGTCTGAAATATCGTTATGTCTGGCTATGCCCACCTCAGCCACGCCCGTAGGCCCGATGTTTTAACGTGGAACGTCATTTGCTACATAGTATGTGTGACCACTGTAGCCAATGTTTCGAATACAACGAAAATACGTGTGAAACGAGACCTGCCTCTTCCACTCTAAACCAATCGGCCGCGCATTCGTATCTGAATACGTCGCCTGCCGGGGAACCTCCTTCTCTGCTTCGCACCACACAATGCCACAACTTCGAACCCATACGAAATGGCATCTTACCACCCCCTACAATTACGTAGTAGTGGGCGGTAACACATTATATCTTAGCCTACTGCTATAACCGGAGTTGGGCAAAAACTTATTTTAAAATTTCGAATACAAATAAGTGAAAGCTATCTTTTATTCGAACTCGTTTCTCTCGGATACATATTCACCACAGTTTATCCGTCAGATACTTTTCACGATTTTCATTTGTCGTCCGTAGGTCATCCGAATCGCGAAGTAACGGCAATGCGTATTCGAAGCCTCTAGGGGCGAGAATTTATTTCAGAGAATTTATTCGAAGATACAGCTGATGAGTTGCAAAGTATCTTGGACTTGTATTCGACAGTTCGAGGCAGCGCCACAATTTATTCGACGGTGAATTTCGATTGTTTAAATAATCAAAATTTATTCGTGTAAACAAGTGTTTAAAGTTTAAACGATAAAAAGTTTTCGATTATTAATGGTAGTCACCATACCGTGGTACGTATTTACGTATTACGACTTGGCAACGTCGGATAAAAAAAATCAGTTATCCGAACTTCGAATACAATTTCGAATAAAAAATACATTTGATTTTCATCTCTGCCAAATAAATCGTCACGGAGAATCCTCAAATAAGTCGTCTGGCCAAATCGAGCTTCGAATAACGAATAAAAGTTACAGATAAATTTCGCCGCTACATCTGCGTTCGAATACATTCTGAAATTTATTTTTATTTGTCGCCTAAAATCGATCGGATACTCGGCAACGCCGAGTATCTACAAATAAATCCGTCGAATAAATGGTGGCGTTGTATCCGACTATCCGAATAAATCCCGAATATAACCAGAAAATCATCCGAGAGGCAGATCGAATCCAAATCTTGAAACCAGACGCTCGACGAATAAAGATACATATAACTTCTCGCGATTCATCCGACTTCGAATAAAAACAAAAGATAGAGAGTGTGTAAGTATCTGTATCTGAAAGCTATTTAAATAATTTTTTATCGGATACTTCCAAACTCTGGCTATAACCCACAGTTTACGTCGAATATCATGGAATTAATCACACGGAAATTTCTTTGTAAAAATAGTATCTATTGTTATGTTTTCCAAGTAGGAGGTGCGACATTATTATTTAGTATGAGGAAATGCTTTCCATCATGTGTTGACGGTGTGTTTTCTTTCGTGTTTTCATCGGACGGTGGTTACAAAGTAATTAAAACTCGTCGCAGAAACTAATTTTTACGATACCCCCGTTTTTAGAGTTGACCAACATCTAACTTTACCCGTCATAAAACTGATGGACTTGGGCTAACGAACGAATGATACAACACTTTCTCTGTGTATTATTACCGTCCGTACCATACTTTACCGAGTGGAAAAGCGTACCATAATAATTAATAATACGGTACTCCCTTTTGGAGCCATCAACTTTGAACAATGTAGGAGATAAATAACACTGTCCAACACCAAAATCGTTTTGCAATACCTGTTGGGTGATTCTTATACACTTTGTCATTCTAAAACCAAATCTAAAAGCAGAATTGCTCCAACACGCAACGTTTTCGAAAAATTTTGATTTTTGTAAAAATACCGGATTTTGATACAAAATGACGTGTTACGCAAAAACTAAACACGCGAGAAAGTTTAAATTTGAGTTAGGAGATAGAGGGAACTCTCCTCTACATATTCGTATAGACAATTATATTTTTATGTACTTCCTAATAGTTGTAAATGGTTGTTAAAGTTTAAAATGTGCCGACGCGGGTACTTTGTACGCTCTATTTTGGTATTTATGTGAAAAGTCCTTTATCCAGCAGGAATTTACTACACAGGAATGCATTCTACAGACATTTCTGGTAAAGAAACCATTCACGAAAAGTATTTGATTCCCTTAGTATATGAGAAAATTAAGAAAATAGTCATTGACAGCGTGTGCGCGACGCGTTTGAATTGTATTCCTTGTTTTGATTTTAAAATACTTTCGTCATAAATATAACAAAAACAGTCTGGCTGATGTATACACTTCACGACATTTTATCGATTTAATATGGAGCAATCTATGTCTTAATTATGTACTTAAATCAATACAAATAGTCCCATTTACATCGTGTTTGGACTTATTTTAATCGGAAGAATCTCGAATGTTCATTGGTATTACAATTATAAAGATAAGACAACAATTACTGAAAATAAAATTTTGCAATCACCGCATTGCTGTTGTTAATTTTCTTTATTAAGCACTTCCACAATGAAATGTGAATACAACTCGTATTTTTATAATTTTGTGTAATGATTGGCACCCAAAAAGACAAAAAAGAAATGTATGTAATTAAGCATAGTAAGCAAAGATATACTTGAGTAGTACCAACGTCGACTACGCATAGCGACGGTCCTGGCGGGTCGAGAAAAGGCTGCAATGGCCGTCCGAACCAAATACTTTTCGTGAATGGTTTCTTTACCAGAAATGTCTGTAGAATGCATTCCTGTATAATAAATTCCTGATGGATAAAGGATTTTTAACATAAATACAAAAATAGAGTGTAAAAAGTACCCGCGTCGGCACATTTTCAAACTTTAACAACCATTTACAACTATTAGGAAGTACATCAAAATATAATTGGCTATATGAATATATAGAGGAGAGTCCCCTCTATCTCTTGACTCAAACTTGAACTTTCTCGCGTGTTTAGTTTTTGCGTAACACGTCATTTTGTATCAAAATCCGGCATTTTTACAAAAACCAAAATTTTTCGAAAACGTTGAGTGATGGTGCAATTCTGCTTTCAGATTTGGTTTTAGGATGACAAAGTGTATAAGAATCACCCAACAGGTATTGCAAAACGATTTTGGTGTTGGACAATGTTAGCAAATCATTTCAACGAAAAAATCATTTCATTAGTTTTGTTACAAAAATCTATTTTTTGCAAAATCCTTAGGTCGTAGACAAATTTCGAGACCAGATTTGAAATCAGTGTCAAAAAATCTATGGGAAATGATGTATAGCATGTTAAAAAAAATTTTTCCGCCCGTGGTATTCGAAAACCCACAATTTTCTTGAAACTCTGCAAGTTTAACGAATTTTCTCAATGTTAAAAAACGTTCGTACCACAAACTCTCTATTTTTCTCATATTCTACAAAGTTGCAGCTTTTATTTATAAAAAATTTCATCGCTCTACTTCATTCCTATCGAAAGTTCCTTTATTTTGAATCCAATTTTGTCCAAATTGCCCACCGTGCGGCGTCATCACGGTGGGTCACACTTATATTTCACAAAATAGGTAGTACAAAATAGGTTTATGTTATTTTATTTCAACATTACAAACAGACATTCAATAGTAAAAACATAACAATTCAATATTATAAACTTAACATAATTATTTAATTTTTTTATGCAACTTTTTAAAACATGTTAGACAGAGTGTCGGCTGGTCCGCCAAAATCGTGTTGAATAGTGTAATCTGATGCTGCGCCGCTGCACGAAACAAACCGTGTATTCGGGCGCCGCCTCACAGAGTAAACCCTGAATATTGGAAGCGGCGTCAACGTGTTAAAAAATATAGAACATATTTTTTTTAAAGTTTGTAACCCAAATTTTGCTCGGAACTGTTGTCGAACAGGCAGCTCACGCGACAAAGTAGTACGCTTAGCTGTAGCGCAAGCGTAGTGGATGTAACGCAAGGAGACGACGCTACGTCAGAGAGGGGGCCGAGCCGGCGGAAGGGTATGACCCCCGTGGGACGGCGCACAGTGGTGCCAAATGGTCAAAAAGCGACAAAAAATCTATAAAAACGAAACTATCCAACGAATTTGTTTGAAAATTTGTGGGGGAGATTGCCACAGGTACAACGCTTATTTGGCAAAAAAATTTTTGTAAAAAGTTGTTAACATTAAGTAATATGGGCTAATCGAAAATCTCCGTTTTCTGCCCATTTTTTATTTATGGAAGCATACTATAAATCCTTTAATAGATTTTGGTCTGGAACTTAATCGTTTTGGCAAGGTGTAATATTGATCTAACTTTGTGCAAAAAATCATGAGACCCTTCGAGACCCTTTCGCTACAATTTAAGTTTAAATATCAACTTTCAGAATTTCCAAGCGTGAATCGTGCGGAAGTTACGATTATTTGATGTTCCAGGTGAAATTTTTTAGGAATATTTCTAAATAAGAAAGAAAAAAAAGCATATGATTTATTAATTTTTATGTATTGTCGAGGATATGATAGGAATGGTGTTATATTCTATCATGAAGCACAGCGTTAGTGAATAAAGGAACTTTAATATAAAATAAAAACTTGGAACTCTGAACTTAATATATATAACAGGTATGTCCTGCCTAAAGCAACTCTTTTATCGAACTTGTTACTCGCACCAGGTATGTCCTACCCCAAACCGATTCTTTTATCGAACTTGTTACTCGCACCAGGTATGTCCTGCCCAAACCGATTCTTTTATCGAACTGATTCTTGGGTGGACGTGCACCTAACGTCTTCCCCACACTCGTCTCGTGTCGATCGTCATTTTTCTTTCGATCGTCATTTCGACGTATGACGCATATTCCATCAGGCTTTTTAGAAGTTGTTACATTGTAACAGCCAAAGCGACACCGCGCCTACGCCCCGACATTCCCGGATGTGTTTTACTTACAAAGTGACTACATTATTTCAACATGTATAAAAAAATATTTAATAACAATTTTTTTATTTTATATAAATTATTTTTATAGCGTTCATTGGAGCACTACCAAAAAATACCTGCTGCATTGTTGCGTTAGTTGTCCAGTGAACGAAAACTTTCTTCAGTTTACATAAAACATTGTTATTAAATATTTTTTTATATGTATGAATGTCACATTTTTTTTATTATCTGTTATGTGTCCCTTAAAAATTTCAACTGAAACATCAAATAATCGTGACTTCCGTGCGATTTATTCTTGGAAATTCCGAAAATTGATATTTAAACTTAAATTGCGGCGAAAGCATCTCGAAGTATCTCATGAAATTTTGCACAAAGCTAGATCAATATTATAACTTGCCAAAACGATTAGTTCCAGATCGAAGCTATTCAACGGTTTTTTTTTTGTATTTCTCCATAAATAAAAAATGAGTGCAACGCAAAGGGGCTTCAAGTTAGTCCATATTACTTAATGTTAAACAACTTTTTTTGGAAAATTTTTTTTGCCAGTTAATAGTTGAAGCCATTTGCAATAACCCATATGATTTGTAGACCCCTAAGTATTCAATTATAGGCGGAGTAATTACATAACTATCGCATTGAAAACTGACGAATTCCCAGGAGCGAGGAAAGGGTTATTTACCATGCGTATATCTCCGTAAAAAAATTTTTTCAAAAATCTGACTTTGGCACATCATGCACGCACTATTAGGGTATACAAAAATCTTTTTTTTTATAAAAGTCGAAAATTTACAAATGGATTTTTTGCCCCCTTGGCACCGCTGTGCGGCGTCACACGATTCTGGTATCACTGCGCCGGAGAGGGAGAAAGAGCGATGAGCGAGACTGCCTCCCCGCGAGAAGATAAGCAGCTGAGTCACATCGCGATCGCCCAATGCTCGTCCGTCCCCATTGCATGGCTGACGCAGAAATAGTGGAAGAGGGCGGAGATAACCACGACTGACGCAATTGAGGATGGAGCATGTACTGGCCCATTCGAGAGGTGGTTACCACCACTGTAGGGTGCTCGCGTTGAGATATGTAGGGGCACTCTTTTATTGAGATATAGTTCTTCGAAAAATATTTGATACGTGTTTTTTTATCGGCAATCATCAAAACTCAAGGCCCTCAAAGAAACCAAAGGTCGAAAAAATAAACTTTTTTTAATTGTGTTTTCACAAAGATCACACACCCGAGTTTATATTCAAATGAACTAACAATAAATAGGAGAAACTGCAACAAAAACTCACATTTTTAATGTATTGTTTAAAAAAAAAAAACTTTTGTGAAAATTTTCTAGCGCGATTACATTTCTAATTAGAAAACATACAATTTTTAAAAAATTTAATTCTTTTTACCCCCAACTTTGACGGCTGTTTTCACCCATTCAAAGTGGATGGTTGCCGATAAAAGAAGCACGTATTAAATATTTTTCGAAGAACTATATCTCACAGACGCTTCATCAAAATCGGCTTGTATCAACTGAATTTGCTCCCTTGTCAGCCTTAGAGATATTCGCGAAAAACTGCAGCTTCTACTACATTGAATTTTGCCTATACGTGCACATCCGTGGCGCTCGTTTGTCTCAGCATGGTGCGACCACTCCTCAACTTTTTCCCTATAGATGTAACCGGTGCGGCGGTCTCCTTTAGTTTCCGAGATATTCGCAAAAAACCGTCAGATTCATTATTGCGAATTCTGTCTATTTTGAATGACCAAAGTTCTTAAGGCCCGAAAAACCTATCACAAACTCACTCTGAAATTTACAACAACAAAGTAACTCAAATTTTAGGAGAGGGACTCTGTCCTTCCCCCATCCTGAAGAAAAAATGGCAGATAGTCAAAAATTCGCAAAAGAGACTCTGACAGTTTTTTGTGAATATCTCGAAAAATAAAGAGGCCGCCGCGCCGCGTCAGGTACATCTACAGGAAACAGTTATTCAGAATGATGACTTTGACAATATATCCCAATTTCGTCAAAATCCGTGAGAAAGAGGGGTTTCGACAAGTTTCTCCAAAATCTAACCCAATATCTAACCCAAAACTAACTCAAAAACTAAACCAAATGTAGTCCAAACCTAACGTAATCCAATTTTTATGATGTCGTTGTTGGATCAAAAGTCGAAAACTACTAAAAAGTATAAAAATCTATAATTTTTGATATTATTCCGAAAGGCAATTGTGGCCGATAAATATGAAATTTGGAGCATGTTATAAAGAATATGGAAGGACTCCAAATATAAAATTTTAACGTCCGGAATTCGCCTATTTAGGAAATACAGACACTTTCGAGGAAGCCGTTGAATCGGCCGCAACAGTGGGCCAGATCGTATAAGTAGGTGGAAAAAAATCCAAAATTAAAGGTAAAGAAATGTATGCATTTGTGAATGTTTTATGTACTATACATTCCCTGAGACGTAATGTGACCTCTAGTATTAGCATTACAACAATGATACAATTGACGAAGGCAAATGCCGCGTCGCGTTGTTGTTTTACGTTGCTCAAATGTGTGCTGCGATGTATTGGGAAAGATTTCTATATTCATAATAACATGAATTCAGCAGTTGAAAGTTAGTACTGCGGTTTTTGTTCATTTGCGTGGTTCAGATTGTTTATGTAGCGGTACGCGATTCGCATCGCAAGATGTTAGAATTACACTCCACATCACAGGCGAATTTCCTTTTTTAGACCACTTCACTTGCGGCAGAATCGTCCGGTGCCGTCAGATATGAATAGACCCTTAACGTCTCGTCTCGTTCTCTAGTTTTCGCGTGCCAATGCGTTCTACACTTCGTGCAATTCGCTCGCGCCTCAGCCGTCGGCCCTTTGAGCATTTCAGCAGTTCCCGTTAGAATTGAATCCAGAAGTCTTCCTCGGAGGAGTCGCGGTCGTAGGGATTTGTAGTCTGTCTACTTCACGTACTTTGTAGCGAATTCCGCCCTACGGAAAGTATCGCGCTGCATGCGTCCAACGTCGACCTCGCGTCCTCGCGGCCACACGAGCTCGCGTACCGCGCGTCGACCGCGTTAAACTTTGTTCTAGTCTTGAGAACTATTGCGACTGTCACTTTCTACTCGCGGCGTCCATCTGCGTTCCGCGAATTTAAGTCGTTTTATCTCGCGCCGAATTATCGTAGGAGCACGGAGATTTTATCGATTGACAACTACGCGCTACGAAACCTTCACCTATTCGCTAATGTTCGATCACACCGAGTTTCTCTTGTTATATATTATTAATCTCGCGAGGCAACAGCTGTAAAAAGTAAAAGCTGAAAGCAATAAATTAATGCCCTTCTCCGATTTCTAGCCATTCTTCGAAAATTAGAAGAATGCTAATTCTCGTATGACCGTACGCAAGGCTTTTGAGTGTTTTTTAGCTGATGGCATTGGAAAATGGCCATAAAAGTCAATCCGGGAAGGACCGGGATTCGAACAAAGCGGGCCTTATAGCCCGCACAAGCTTCGACCAGGCCAAGAGCTCAACCTCTCTTGTGCCGCACGTGCTCGTGTCCCTTAACCTTCGTCACCGGACCCAAGCTAAGGGATAATAAATTCGTTTGCGAGCCACTTATGCTAAAATACTCGGGTTGTTCCGAGGTTCCGCAATTGGTTTTTTCAATTTCCCTGGTTTCACTTGTGGGTGGAGACTTCCTCCTCCATCGGTGAGGATTGTCCCGCAAGATTCTCCCCCCTCAGGTCAGCCAGCGAATGAGAAAGACTTCTCCCCCAAGTTGGAAATTTTGTTGGCATCGCTGTTCACCTTGGTGATGCCAACAAAGTGATGCGGACCCCGGAACAGACCAAGACTTGTTTTCGAAGATTCGTCTGAAATTCATTACATTTACTCAGTAATTCTTCCTTAGTCATTTGTACCGCGTCAGTCTACTGGCTCCTTGAAACAGTTGCCTAAGGCTAATTCTGCAGGCAACATTTGTTACGTTGACAATAAAGATATATTTATACACGGAGAAAACAATTCAGCTAATCTTGTAAAGAGCGCGGGCTCTCGGATGCGTATTTTGTAAAACCCTGAGGCAAAATGAACAACTAATACAAATTCCGTAATTCCTTATCTCGCCCTGCGAGATCAGCCGTGCCGTAAGAGCTGTCCCCGTTATTCCTGTGTCCTAACCTGGGAACTTGCAGTTCTCGAACGAACGACCTCTGCCCTCCACTTCAGCCGTGGTTGAGAAGTCTTCGCGTTTCGCATGGTACCCTTCCGGTGCCTAACGCCCGAGCAAAAGTCTCTCTATTTTGATTTGGACCTTCGAGAACTCGTTTGTACCGGGGGGGGGGGGGGGGTTACGCACGGCCGTGCACCGCTCGGCCTCAGTGCCTGTAAACTCCCGGATTGGCCCCTTTCCCGTTTTCGTACGTGGCGAAAAGGGCAAACATTACAGGGTATAGCAGAATCAAAGAGCGGGCAGAGCGTATCCAGAGAGTTCGAAGTTACACAATTAAAGACCACCAGGATATTGCGCATACTGCAGCAACAAGCAGCGAAACTATGTGTAGCAATCAGGAGTAGTAATTTATAAGCTGCAACTCGCGCCGAGAAGTCAAATGACGATGTAGCCTAGCAGTTGGGGGATTTTATGAAACTGTATCGCGACCAGGAACAATAAAGCGTCAAGACCCCTCGCCCCCCCCCCCCCCCATGTAACACAAGAATTGCGCCATGGCAGCGTGGCTGGCAGTTCAAGGGGAACCGCGAGGCCTGGAACCTTCTAGGCCCCTAGTAACGCGTTCTTGATAAAGTTAGCAACGAGTCCGCATAAATAGGGGTAGATTACCGAGGGGCGAGTACTCTTGCTGCACCTGTGGGAGAGAACGAGTTGAGACCACGACCGCCCACAGGATGGAGAGTACTGTTATGCCGCGGGAAGGGGTAGATGGAGGGAATCCTCGAATAAGCTCCAAAGTCTTCCAGCACAACTTATAGGTATATTTCGGAATAGGTCGCCAAGCAAGGAAACAAAGCGATTTTGTACAAGACGGACAACTTAATGATACGCGAGCACACTGACGGGTTGCTTATAACTCTCTTTGACTTCTGACTGTTCTGTAACTGACTAACTGACTATCGACTTCTAACCATGACTTCAACTGTAACTAACTAACTGTAACTAACTGACTCGACTGCCCTTTCGCAGGGCCTTATATAAGGGTACATTTGGTTATCGGAGTTTGGTGGGGATGGATGATTCTAGTCCTTACAGATAGGGAATGACGTGGCGGTCGGAGTTTTCGCAGGGTTGGACTTTAACCTGAAATCTCTGTACCGGTGAGTAATTTGCCTTAATCTAGTTGATGAGAAAGCCCGTGAGTTCGGACTCATCTATTTATGTAACCTATCTATTCAAACAGATAAGTATTGGCTGTCTCGCATAACAGTACGAAGCAACGCTATCGGACGCCCAGCAACCCAGGAGAGAACAGGGGTTGCACCTGGACGCCTTTCTGGATACATGGGAGGGGACGGCCATAAAGCCGGGCCAAATACCCCACTGTGCGCCGAGAGGAAAGAACAGTGTAGCTTCCTGGCCGAATGAGAGTAGGGGCGTCTGGTTCTTCTATACGTTTCGGAGAGGACGGCCATATGAAGGCCGCCTGTCGAACAGACATGAAAAAACCGGCGAAACCGCCTCGTCGTCGTATCCCCAGAGGGGAGAATACGGTTACAATAAACCGGACGCCCGATGGTGGTATCGCGTATGATATATCTTTTTATAAAATATTCGTTGCTAGCTCTCTCTCTCTCTCTCTCTCTCTCTCTCTCTCTCCTCTCTCTCTCTCTCCCTCTCTCTCTCTCCTCTCTCTATATCCTGTGTCTCCAGATTCTCCGATTCCTATTATTCCACCGCAATCCTTACATTACAAAGCTCATTTTTCCCAAGACACGCCACAAATCAATCCTGACATCCCGAAATTTTCATCGACAAACTCTGATTGTTGAAACAAAATCTACGACGCGCAACGCTAAAAAATTATATTCTGGGTAAGGAGAACTCTTATAAAAATCGAAAACGCGACCCCTTCGCTTAAAAATTTTCACAATCCATATAATAGACACAAATCTACAAAAACATTTCTTAAATTTTCAGTGAAGGTGCACAAAAACGTTGTAAAATACAACTTTTCGTGGGAAAAGTTTCGGCCGCGCAGCCAAAAATAAGAGTTGATTAAATAAAAACGACGACTAAATAAAAAAAGCAAATGCGCCGTTACAAGTTAAACATTAACCCGGAAATAAGCTACGAAATTTGTAAGAATCTCTTAAACGAATATGCTTCGGCTGATGGGTTGCAATCATCCGTTAATTGTAACGCCTAAATGACAATCGCTTTGAAACACGAACAACCCACTTCTTCCATTCACCGATAAAGAAACATTAGAAGATAGTATCGATCAACTGTTGAAAGAAAATATTATTCATCCAAACAATTCGCCTTACGGAGGACAAATAGTATTATTTGTCACGTTCATAACAGACTTGGCAACCCTGGGAGCCAGAGAAAGGCTCGCATCTGGCCGAGTCCTTGTTCAACCCTCATAAAACAATTTCCCAAACATTGCAGGACGGTTGGGGACGTGTACGATTAAAAAAAAACCATAAACCCAAAATCTTTATAACACCCAAAAAATAATAAACCTCCTACTCCCAATGTCTCATACAGACCACACCCACAGCTACATCTACGCCAATCAGAAAAACACACTCATCCCCACAAAATGCAGACACAGAAAAGATCGGAACCAAAGTGGGCTCTGCAATGTTTTATTGGCGTCACAGTAAGTATACAATCATGCGGCCACGCGGCCGCGCCCGAGAGCCGCGCTCTTTATGCACTTTTTGCGAGAAGATGGAGGGTTGCCGGTAAATCGGCACGGAGAGTTTCACGGCGCGCGGGTGGTCGGCGCGATTTCGGTAGGACTGTTGCGGTGAGGTTTCGGTGCCGACGGAAGGCGGACGCTGCATAGTGAGCCAAAAGCGCCCAGACGCTCATAGGTTTCTCGGGTAGCTGATTATAAATCTGATGTCAAAATTACAAAAAACAAAATGGCGCATTCAATATAGCAGGTGCGTAAAAAAAATGATTGGACTTTCTTGAAAATTAATATCCCCTTATTTTTCGGGTCGGACAATATGAAGCTGATGTCAAAATTACAAAAAGTAAAAATAAAATTTTTTTTAAACAATAAAAAAATTATTGTTAAAAAAATTGTTGTATCAGAAAATTCTATAAGTGGAACCATACAATGTTTATTTAACAAATTTTATTATAACTTCTAAATTTCTCGAGAAAACATGCTTGTGTAACTAGTACCATGACTATCTCTGCGCCACAAAGATCGCATTACGAAAGCGGCAGCTTTGGGCAGCTACTTTTTCAAAATAATGTTAAATAATAGTATCTACTACAAGAATCGACAAAAATCTCCGTGGAAAATTGAGGAATATAGAACTTTTAGTATACATTTGTAAAATCTGTGCACTAAGTTTTATCTTCTGGACAATACTACGGCGGGGATACTGCGCCTAGGCTCAAAGCACCGACGGTTTCGGTACGAGCGGTCCTGTCGAGGCGAGAATGGCATCGGCACGCGACAACGTGGAGGAACGATACGCGATATTTACTCGTCCGACGGCGAGACCGCAAGGGTATGGTTCCTCCCCCTTACGAAATGTTAAAAACCAACTCGCGATAACTTTAAACGAACAAAAATCACTGGGCGGACTCACCGTTTCCTTTTCTTTTCTTTTCCGGCTTCCGCCAACGACGCCGCTACGGCCGGCTCGCGCGGGACGGATGTCGGTCCTTGGTAACCCGCCGGTGGCGGGATCAGGCACACAACCTCGAGATTACGGAACTAAAATCACGCTCGTCGCGAGCCGAACTTCGAAATCGGCGGCGCGGTACTTCGCGTCGAGCGACAATACTCAGGACTCGGAAGGCTTCTAACTACGACCTAACATGGCTTTTCGAAACGGAAGCTACCGCGACAGTGATCCTTCTCGGCCCGTTCGCGCGACGACAAGGTCCTCGTATTCCCACTCTAAGCCCTAGTAGGGCTGTTCCTTAATTGATCGCGCCTCACGACCGAGGAAAAGGGGCAGATCAGCGATCTCCCCTGATATGGGGGCGCCTACACCACCCTGGCCGATGCCCCGTTGCCAGAGGCGATGGCAGGGGCTTTCGTCCCGCTTCGTCGCCTCAGGATTGTCTGTCCCGTGTATGGCGTCGTCAATCTCCGAAGTGATCGGTGCACCGAATTTTCTGGCATGGCCATGGTTCCATGGCGGTGTCCGTCACACTCGATAGCTGGATAGGGGGGTGCCGTTAGCACGTCTGAAACTTGCCGGGCTCAGCGCGCGAATTTCGGTAAAATTAGATCTCTTGTCGATCCGGAAGTTCCTCGGGAACCGCTTCGTAACCTCTCGAGCCGCCGAAATATTCGCGCCAACGTGATTGTCGGCAGTCCAGTCCCTTCGCTCGGTCGTTCGTAGCGATAAAGGGACGATGCTAAGTTTGCAACGTCACGAAACTTAACAAAACAGTATCCCCTACTCTAGTCATCCTCAGTACTTTGATTGTGACCCAAAATCATTGACTCTCGTGATCTTGCACATCTCGATCTATCCTTAAATTCTTATTACTTTTTCAATAGTTATAAAACATATATTAAAAACAAATTAAAAATACATAAAAATGATTGATATATAATTATTGCAAAAAATGATTACAAAATGATACGAAATGATTGTATTATGCGTAAAAATGATTATTATATCATTATTATTAACAATTTCCATCCTAACACACATGTATTGTGTGTGTCGAACAAATGGCAAAATTTTTTACAAAAATCCAAATTTGTTTATAAATGTATACTCATTATTAATTATTCACAAAAAATGAAACTTAACAATATAACTAATACATTTAAAAAGAAAATAACAAATTTTCCACGATAGATCCTAAAGAAAAGGTATGGGCACTTCTTAAAAAGTTTATAAAATTGAGGGTCGCAAAAAGTAGCAGAAGAAACTATGAAATTCTTAAACTATAATAAGTAATGTATCCGAATATGCATGAATCTCCAGTTATATTTTGCCGTTTTTGTTTTATGTTCATTTGAAGTTTTATTTGCAATTGACAAATAAAACCACCGTTGAAAATTTGTACAAAAAATAAATCTACTTTATTAAATGTAAAAAGAATGCATATTCCTTGGTAAGCACTTTCCATTACTCAGAATTATTATTGCACACTCATATACAGTTAATGTAAGATTTTTCGATTTTTGGTACTTTAGAGAGTGCCTCCATGGCCAAATTTTTTTATAAATATCTAAATTTGGTTACTAATGCATATATAATGGTAAGTAGTCACAAAAAATTAAATTTAACAATAAAATTAATAAATTGAAAAAAAGGAAAACAATTTTTATGCATAAAAATAATTGTTAAATTATTTTTAAATGAATAATAATATGAATTTCCTGCTAATATGCAGTTCTGCCAAAGGAAATTTTGGTACATCGTCAAATAAACATGTAGTGTGATGTGCCGACTTGTCCGCACTGTGGCATCGTCGAGAACGTAACATAGTACATAAGAAAAATAGCGAATTACGAGTATGCGCGGATTATTGCGAATTGAATACAATCACCATTAAAGATAATTTTCCGACGCCATTGATACACGATCACCGTGATCGACTACGAGATAGAAATTATTTCAGTAGAAACGATTTAAGGAATGGTTTTCACCGCGTTAAAGTAGGAGAATTATCGGTGAGATATACGTCCTCCGTCGTGCCACTTGGGCAGTACGAAAATAAATATACCAAAATGCCATTTGGTCTCACGAACGGACCCCCCGAGCGAGCTGGTCGAGGATATAAACATATCTAATAAGTGGGACCAAGTTCTCAATTTAGTAGAATACTCATTGAATAACACGATTTCTTGATCGATTGGGGATACGCCCAGCAGATTCTTTGGTGTAAAGTGCACGACAACATTCGTTCCGTGTTAGAGTTTCAAATTGAGGAGGATTCAGATCTTGAAACCATTAGAAATGATGCGGTAGCCTGTATAAAACATTGTCAACGGGAATTATAACGGAAATTAAATTAATTATAACGAAAAAAGAAAGAAAAAGGAAGCCCAGGTCTTTGTACAGGGAAGAAGATTGCGTGGTAATGCGGAATTATGGCACTACTCTAGGAGTAAATAAGAACTTGGTTGCTAAAGGTAAAGGACCGTACGCCATAAAAAAAAAATGATTCGACCGATACATGGTGGCCGATGTAGAGAGATTTCAAGTCACACAATTGCCGTATACTGGTTCCGTGAGTGCCGAATATATGAAGTCCTGGACCCCTGATCGATCGGTTGCATAGAAACCATTTCATTAATATTAATTAATGAAAGGTAGGCCCCCTCGTATCTCCAACAATAGCCGACCATGTGAGTGGATGTGGATCGATAGCATAAGCCGCGGACGGGATTACAATGGTTTGCCGTACGAGGGGCGAAACGAAAGCACGTGGCTCCCCTGCACCGGTGGTGTACGATGCACAAAAAAGACATTGATGGGGAAAGCGTTTTGCCTGGGGCAGCCATATCTCCCCATCACTGGTCTATATCAGCAATGGGCAGGATAAGGGTCGCCGAGATGTATTCTTTCCCACCAACGGCTCTTTCGTACAGCCTCCATCTTCGCCGCGCTACTGTGCCATTTGCATCCATAACTCCCCTGGAAGGTCATGCCGTAGTGCACTGCTTATGCCGCTGCACAAAAGAGACGTTGGTGGGAAAAGCGTTTTTTCTGCAGCATTCTGTGGTCCAATTTATTGTATTGTTACTGTATGTATGACCGGGACGATCAATACCGTCAGAATGGCTGAGCTATTGGTAATAACGCTTTTTAGAGATTACATTGGGCGTGTGCGTGATGTCATTGTAAACAGTTTCGGCCGAACGGTGGAAAAATTAAAAGTGACGATCAATTAAAAAAAACAAAAAGCGTTGTTACTGCGTAACGGGAAAAATAGTTCGATGTGGGAGCTCGAGAAAGAAAGTCATACGGAATATGTATTTCCCATAATTTACGATCGAATAAGATTTGTGTTTGAATTCCTATTTTGTATACTAGAGAAATCAATATTAATTCTTTCCTTCCAGAAAACCTTCATTTTAGTATTTTCCTGGTAACTTCGACTAATTGAAATTTTTACAAAATTTTTCTACGCCATGCAGTAAACGAATTCTCAAAAAAAAAAATCCAAGTCGTACAGTCCGATATTAAAATAGTTATCGTTTTTTTAACCTCTTGCAATACGATTTATTTTATGGTTACAGAGATTAGAGCTCATTCGTGATTCATAATTTCTTAAAAAAGAAAAGAAAATTTCTATGTATTGTATGCATTTTACTACTTTTTCTATCCGTGCCTGTATTGAAAATTTGAAAACTGCATTTGATAAATATGTGTCACTTACAGGATGTTCCAAAAATGTACTTCCTCGAAAGGGATGATTCCTGAAGTCATTTCGAACAACTTTTTCCTTTACGAAAAGGAATTTTATCTATTACGGTTCCAACACTACAAACACCAACACCATGCTCTGCTGTATCTGCACTTTGATGAACAGTTTTGTAAAGATAATAGTTGCTTCAAATGACCTTGGGAATGTCCTCTTTCAAGGAAGTACATTTTGGTACAGCTGCAATGATTATACATCGACGACGAAATAATCTGTTCGAGATTCCTATGACGAACCTAACTCGATGTAAGTAGTACAAGGGATTAAGAGTATCCGAAAATCAATGGGAGCCGTTGTATGTGAAGATTATAACCCTCAAGGCAGAAGTTGGGGAGAAGAGTACATTTCGGCAGACTTTCGATGGTTACTCGCTTTGTTCCGGCCGCGGGTCTCCCTCCCGTAACGGTATAAGTTCTCAGATCACATCCCGTCAGGCACGTACCATATCAACTGCGCGTGGCGCGTTAAGGCGACACCCGTATCAATACGATTTCTCATTACGCATGAAATAATATATATATATATATATATATATTAAGATGAAACTTGCACTAACCTTAATTAAAAAATTATTATAAAAAATATAATATATATTCATAACGATAATTACACTGTCCAACAAAATCAAACTTTTTTCGAGCTATGCAATACCTGTTGGGTGATTCTTATACACTTTGTCATCCTAAAACCAAATCTGAAAGCAGAATTGCTCCATCACGCAACGTTTTCGAAAAATTTTGATTTTTGTAAAAATGTCCAATTTTGATACAAAATGACGTGTTACGCAAAAACTAAACACGCGAGAAAGTTTAAATTTGAGTCAGGAGATAGAGAGAACTCTCCTCTACATATTCGTATAGACAGTTATATTTTATGTACTTATTTACTTCCTAATAGTTGTAAATAATAGTTGTAAATAATTTTCAAAGTTTGAAAATGTGCAGACGCGGGTACTTTGTACGCTCTATTTTTGTATTTATGTAAAAAATCCTTTATTTAGCAGGAATTTACTATACAGGAATGCATTCTACAGACATTTCTGGTAAGGAAACCATTCACGAAAAGTATTTGGTACCCTTCATATACGAAAATTGCGAGGAACACGTAATTGGACAATCGCGAGGTGCAGGTATCCCTTGTGTGAGTGAAATAGAGTGGCCTAACATGCAGCGGGAAGTTGAACTTTGCCGAAGAGAGAAGAGACTGAAAGAAGTCGAACTTGATCTGGCACGCAGAGAGATTGTTTGATAACGTAACACGGAATAACACCGCGTGTGATTGCGTCGATGATGGCGGAGATGCTAAATTATTTCGATGGCAATGTCGAAACATACGAAATGTGGAAAAAACTAGTGAGTTTCATGAAATAACGAGGCTGGTTATTTCGTCGCGTTTGAAAGGAAAAGCGTTCGAGTGGCTCTACTCAAAACCTGAATGCATCGCGATGAAGGTCGAGGAACTTTTGAAAGGTTTACGAGAAATGTTTTACCACGAGCCAAACGGCATCCATTTACGGCAGGAGTTTGAGATGCGTACTTGGAGACGAGACGAAGTGTTAAACCAATACATGCATGAGAAAGTGATCATGGAAAATTGTCTTGACATCAGCGATAGAGACATCGTGGATTACATTATTGAGGGAATCCCAGATTTCACGTTAAGAAACATTGCCCACACTCAAAAACTGAAGACGAAGACATCATTGTTGTCGTCGTATGAGAAATTCTTGTCGACGATGTATGCATCATATGCGAGGGGTAAGGAAAATTCGTTTCAACCACGGAGGGCAGAGGAGAGGACATTTCGACCATGGAGGACCGAGGAGAAGACGTTTCAACCACCGAGGGAAGAAGAAAGGATGCAGCGCCAACCGAGATTCGACAACAGGGCGTATGGACCGCTGACACTGGAAGAGAGACCATTGCGACCACCGAGGGAGAAGAGAGGTTTACGTCACTAAGAGTCGAGAGATACGAGACAAGGGAAGTATCCAAAAATGTTAATCGCTACTTCAATTGCGGTATGGAAAATCATTATAGCGCGAACTGTCCTTTAAAAAATCGCGGTGCGAAATGTTTTAAATGTCAAGTGTTTGGTCACGTAGCGGCGAAGTATCCGAAAAAAGATGATGTAATAAGAGGGACATTTGTAATATTTCACAATATACGCGCGAAAAATACTATAAGAATGTAAGGATAAATGTAGACAGGTTAACGGCGTTAGTTGATACTGGTTGCGATTTGTCGGTAATGCGTGCAGAACAATACATAAGAATAGGGTCGCCAGCATTAGTAAAACGAGATATAAAGTTTTGCGGAATTGAATCCCAGAGTAATAAGACTATAGGCCAGTTCAAGGTGTGAATAGAAATCTTTGGTAATGAATATCCAATCAATATTTGGGTAATAGCCGATGGATTAATGCGGCATGATTTAACAATTGGCACAGACTTTTTAAACACTGTGGAAATAATTATCAAGAAAGGTGAAATTACTATCCGTAGCGTTGGAAAAGAACAACAGTTACAGAGTAATATACCCGAAATTTTAAAAATTGACTGTATACACGAAGCAAACGAGATTGACTTGTAAAAAATTTCAAACACCAAGCATAAAGGCGCCATAGGGATCTGATTAATAATTAAGAATCACGAACCAATATATTAGAGGGCTAGACGCTTATTTCCTCTTGAGAAGGGAGAAGTAGATAAACATATACAACGTTGGCTTTCCGACGGTATCGTGCAGCCATCTCTTTCTGATTACGCTAATCCTGTGGTACAGAAAAAGGTAAAGAAAGATGGTAAAGAAAGGTGGTACAACCAGGCTTTGTATAGGTTATAGGGAATTGAATACAAAAATAATTAAAGACCGATACCTATTGCCGTTGATCGATGATCAATTAGATCAGATGTTTAGTGCGATTTGATACGAATATATTATATACATTATATATACTATTATTATATTATATATTATATTATATTATTTATATTTTTATAAGAATTTTTATGTTTGAAATACAACCTTTCTACTATTTCATTTTAAATTTTAATGCTAATTACGTAATTTAGAAATCGTACCAAACAATAGTATATTTTAAAGTAACTAACAAAGCAAAACGCATGTGAAAGCAAATAAATATGACAAACCAAAAATTAGAGTAATCAAAGAATGTTTACAAAATGTTTCTAAGATTCGAAAAAATCGCCCTGGCGCCTTTGTACCAAAATGCCAGACCTATTACTTACGAAAAATATAAAGAC
>CM052139.1:12734441-12754567 GCA_028454255.1 Halictus ligatus | reverse complement strand
AATATTGATTATATATGTTTGAAAAAGCAATTTCTAAAAGAATTTCCGGGTACTTATTGACATTTGTTATCCTCATATTGTTTAAACCCAAATCGTAGCGAATTTTTTCGAAAAAGGAGTAACAATTATTCATGACAATGCACTACACTTCTCCCGTTTTGTACCATAAGATGCGTGACATTTTCGGTTTTCATTTGCCAAGTCCATCCACAATTAGTCGATGGTTCGGGAAAATCTACATTTGGCCAGGAATTTGTCCAAATTTATTTAACGCGATAAAATAAAAATCTTCTTACATGGAAATTGCAGATCGTAATTGCACCGTTGTATTTGATGAAATGACCATCAAAAAGTGTCTCAATTTCCACCCAAAACGGCAGGTCATTGAAGGTTTCGAAGATTTAGGATTTTTGGGTAGAAATGTAGCTGTGGGTACACACTGTAGAGTGCTCGGCAAGAAAAGATGTATAAAAAATTCCGCGAAAATATTTTCCAAATTATCGCATTTTCTGTTGGTATTTCAATATACTTTTCAAGTCTGTCTATAATAAATTCATTAAAATCAGTTATTGTTGCGACGCGTTCCTCCGCACCAAGTCATGTAACGGTCTTCGGCATGTCCTTGGTTTACCTGCGCCCTCACCTTGCGAAACAATGGCCTAGGTGAGCCGTCTCACCGCCACGTTCCCACCGAAAACGCGGTTCTAACGCCACCATCGAGACGGGGCCGTTTACAACCCCGCAAATCCAAATAAACTGCCGTTTATGACATAGCTACAATAAATCCTCGAAGCCATGGGGCATCACCATTTAGCGTTTCTAACCACCGACTTAGTCCCCGGGCCATCTGTTTGCCAGGCCGCGCCATCCAATTCATTGCGTTTTTAACTTCAAGATGTCTTGCCAGGCCGGAAACGCTTCCTTGGTTTATTGTCTGCTACGGTTACCTTCAAAATTGCAATGACCGCCCCTAGACCATTCCGAAAACTCCTCCTAAAATGCGAAAACGACGAGGGGGGGGGGGGGGAATCGTGAACTGGGGGCGGAAATAGATATAAGTACCGCCAACCACTAACCAGGAGAATATCACAACAAGAATCGTAACGACAACATCGTATCTTTAACCCCGGGCTGTCGTTGTAACACTAGTAATACCGTTTGCAACGCCGTATCTATCCTTAAACGCGAAGAATCGAAACGGCAAGGTCTACAATCAAATTTCTTTAAAGTAAAATAACTTGTAAAACCACCAACGTTCCTATATCTTCTGAACTAGTCTCGCTTTTCGTTAATTCGAAAAACGAACGCGAGCAACGCGAAACAAACGTCGCGGCATCGCCCAACAGTTATCAATCATATTTTCGGAATTTCATGCATACAGATTTGCGTAAATGTCGTGTATATGAAATTCTGGAAACTAGGTTAATAAACATTTTGTAAATGATTTTTTTTTATAGAACGAATTAAGAAATATATACAGCTGCATTATAATATTTGGAACACATTTGTAGTTGCTTTGGCTCAAGGAATATGGTGATTGTAGCAATTTTGTTTTGTATGTCTTATTATCATGCAAAAACTTTGTATTATATTTTTAAAGATTTCTTTGCTTGATTTATTCTTTTTTTCACTATTTGGAGTACACTCAATGTCCTTTTACTTAATAAAATGTGTAAATATATAACTTTTATGATGGTGTATACGTTTGTATACATATGCTGATGTTGGTAAATATTTAATGTACTCTAGGATGGATAAGACCTTCTTTCCCGCCATCACGTGGCCCATCCTGTTAATTTTATTACTTTGACCACTGCATGTTCTACATCATTGGGAAGTAATAAAAGAACTAAGATGAAAGAGTGGCATGCTATTACAGTTGCATTATACGTATAATGGTATATCTGGTTTTAATAGTAACGTGGCTTGATTTTTAAAGCCCAATAACTAGTAGAATTCATTACATATGTAAAAGTATGTTTTTATGTCTAATTGTAATGTAGTCTTTCTAGGAGATCATCTGCGCATATACATACATATACAGGGCGTCCCACATAAAGGGGAAAACCTAAATATCTTCCGTATTTACAGTCCTATCAGAAAACTTCAGAGGACAAAGTGACACTATTACAGGAGACAATATAATGGTGAAGAAAAAAGTTTTTATGTCCTGTTTTTTAATGCAATTTCAAGGTCACCGATGTTTCTTTAAATGGAATAGTATATTTTTTGCGATAGCATGATAGAAAATAAAAATCTGAATTTAGTGGATATCAGATTTTGACCTTGAAATGACATTGATCAAGAATAATCATGTTGAAACGGATGTATATTGAAAAATCTAAAAGTTTAAACTTTCATTCGATGCGGGATTCGATCCCGGACCAAAAGATTCTCAGCCGAACACGTTACTGCCTGCACCAACTGAAACTGATGAAACTAACAGTTATATATTGAGATGTAACGCAAATAAAATATTTTATATCGCAGTTTTAAAATTCTACACTGTTTTCCTGAATATAAAAATGTTCAATATTACGTAATACATTTACAAAACGGTCAGAAGGCATCGAAACAATTGATTTTGTTGTTTTTTTAAGATCGATGCAATTTATAAAATATTCTGAAAAAAATTAAGAAAAATTATTTCAATAATATCTAACTACTGAATTTTTATAAAACTGGTATCTCTGAAACTTCAATTCGAAATGTGCATTTTCTCCAAATGATTGGACATCCAATTATCCAATTTTCTTACACATGTTTGCATAATCTGGAAAATCTATAAGAAATACACATTAATAATCACGATGAGACACAAATAACATAATAACATAAACCTGGTCAACTGAAAACTTCGATATAAAATCGGCAATTTTATGCTTTCGGATTTGTTTAAAAATCGATTTTGCAGCCAATAATTCTGAAGAAATCTCAATTGTGTATGATATTAGGTAGAATATTTATGAATTCTTTCGTAATTTTTTATTGAGCATGGTACGACTAAAAATTAATTTGTTTTGGAGGCATTTTTGACCATCTTATCCGGCTTTGTCTTAAAAATCAACAAAAAAAAATTATTTAAAAAATATAGAACATATTTCAGTATACGAAATTAAAAACCCGATCTTTAAGAAAGATTTCTAGTCCAAATTTCGCATTGATATCATTTT
Organism: Halictus ligatus; assembly: GCA_028454255.1. Taxonomy (NCBI): domain Eukaryota; kingdom Metazoa; phylum Arthropoda; class Insecta; order Hymenoptera; family Halictidae; genus Halictus; species Halictus ligatus. The sequence goes on along the minus strand of CM052139.1, from coordinate 12,751,394 downwards.
TAGTTCAAAAGTAGTAGCAAAATGTGCGCCTCGCCGAACCGGGAATCGATTGCGGCTCTGGCGCTCGAAACTTTAGCAACATGAATTCGGTGGAACGCGACGAACATTCGAGCAGGCACCATACACGGACAAAATAGAGGTACCCTTGTTTGTAGCGCGCGCAGAAGAAGGAACGTAGGAGACGACGGTACGCGAAGTCGTCCCCCACCCCCCGTAGAAGGCGTCGTTCGATTTTGGCATCACGGCTGAATAAGTCTGGTCGAGCTTGATAAATGTGGCAGTGTTGGTACGTGTCGTACTGTTGCGTTCGTCGTTTATTTTCTCATTACAAACGTGAAAGAAAATAATACAACTATATTCTGAGTCAGTAATGAAATAGATTGACATCCCGCAAAAAACGATCAACAACATAATTATTGATTAATTAATTCTTAACTCTTTCGAATTTCACAATTAATATTAATTTATATTTTATATGATTCTTTAAAGCTAAAATTTATGTTGTTTAAATGAAATGTACATCAAAATATATAATAAATTTCAATTTAATTTCCTTTTCACGTTCAGTTACAAAACATTCTAGTTTACTCTTCATTTCACCGATCTACTAATTTTGTATGGGCTGCATTGCAGCTCTGTTTAATACTCTTTTACAACTCAACACCATGGTACCATCCATATTCAAGGAAGAACAATTTTTTGCGACGATCATTGAAAAAACAAAAGTGTTTCCTTCATTTCAGTCCTTTAGTGCGTTGGTGACGTAGCGCCCAGCCCAGCTACCTGTGTTCTGTGTCACATCTGGAGTTTTATGGTACGCTAACAATTGCTATTGAGTCGGAAGCCAGACCATACAAGCGAATATAGGTACTGTGCTGTTACAGGTTCTGTACCGGTTCTGTGTCATGCTAAGGCTGAGCAGTTGTCAGCACTATATCGGGAACGCCGAAAACCCGGGCGTGAGCACTCTTATTTCCTCTCTGATGCTACGTATTAATTAATTAATATACATATACGCATGTTATACATTTATTTTTCAAAACTATATTAATGAAACAAAATTTTGCGAAGTTATGCGCGATGACGAAGGTGCTCCAGTTTAGCCAATCTTATTACTTTACTGACATCGAAATTATTGCGCATGCGCGAGAAAAACCGTGTCTGCTAGCCAGGTAACCAGCTACCGAAAGGAAGTAACAATTAGATGGATTCACACTTAGTCTAAAACTAATTGGATAAGAAAAATTGTAAGCGGAATGTATTCTTCATCTTGAAGGTACGCAAATTATTGTAAATGTGAAGTTTCCCAATTAGTCAAATGCTGTTTCGAGCAAATTGTGCGCAATATTTGTATCACACTGCGTGTGAAAGGCTCGTCCAAAGTAACTCTAGTGTTTAACATTTTCCGATTTAGTCTCCGCTCCTCTGGATCCTAAAGAAAATTTCAGTCATTCAAAATAGGGAGAATTCGTAATAGTAACTGTGACAGTGTTTTTATTTATTATGAAATAATCAATTTCTTACCCATTACCTTTTTTTTATCATAATAAATGGTTCACCACTGGTCATATTATCTAAATGTGTACAATAAAATTAGTTTTTTAAAATAGAGCATGATTCGTTCACAGAAGGGTACATCCGAAAAGAGACATCTCATCTGTACACGCGGTATGGCACGGCCACTAGCCAACCACTTTACTGAACAAAAGTTATCAAGGACACAATAGGTAAAGACTATGATTTATTATTGCTTCGCTAAATAAATATTAATGATTATTTGATCTTTGTTTAAAATTATATTACAGACGCTGCATGCAAAAACGCGAGATCTTCCCAGTAAGCAAAATGTTTTGCATAATGCTATTTGAAGACAGGAAGCGCACAGAAACACAAACTTTTATATCTTTCAATACGTGTTGTTTTTTTCTCCGTCAATCGATTTTGATGAAATGTACATTACATGTATCACAAACATATATGTAAAGATACGTATTTTAAATTTTCATTGCAGATTGAAATAAAAAAGTTTTAAAAAGTGTCGAAGTCATTTTAAGTTTTAATTCTAATCGTATTGTTTGCTAATTTTATACCCTATAGTACTGTTTCTTTATATTTTATATATTTTATAAGCAATAAACTTTATGTATAATCATGTTTATTAATTGTATTGTTAAATTTCATTTTCTGTCAGTAATTGTCAATACATATACATTAGTAACCACATCTAGACTTTTGCATGAAATTGGACTATTCTTCCGCATTGTGCGACGCGGCGAAAACCGAGCAGACCCTCCACGTCTCTTTCTTTTCATACGCTGTTCTTCTTTACGTCCGAAAATTTAATCGTTCATTACGCAAGTAATTATCATCGGATCATATCATATTTGAAACCATTTTCATTAGAAAAATGCCACGAATGTGTTGGTGAAAATCTCATGAAAAAATAATGAAAAATGAAGAAGTTTTCTTATTGGATTAGTTGTGGTTTCCTGGTCTCTCATCGATGTACGCGATGTGTGTCATGTTCACATTTCTCGGCGACGACTCGACTTCATGACCTTCACGGTTTATACCCCGGGGTAGTGGACCGCAGGAAACAAAATCCACGCGGTGTCCGCGCGATTCTATTTTCTATGATTCTTATGAAAGCATTCAGTTGTTCGGCGGATTTCGGGCGTTTAGGATGTTTGTCAGCATGAATCGTTTCGTATTTAACCTCTCCCATTTACTTCGAGATCTTGTGTGTACTGTGCTGTCCAGTTATAATTATATAAGGACATTTCATCTCATAAGTCGAAATGGGAGTTCGGCGCGAGCCACCGTACCGATAGGACGTACTGTCTATTGTGTGCGAGTTCCATAGCGAGTTCCGAAGCGTTATTGTGTCTGTATAGTGTGTGGAAGGTGATAGTGCGTGCGTGTATACGCAAGCACGTGAGTGTTAGTGCCCGAAACTCGTGGGAGATTGACCCATGAGCGGAGGAAACCCACTCCAGGGGAAAGTTTCGGACCTCTCCCCCCGGAACAAGTCCCAATTGTCGATCACTAAAGAAGTACCATCACCTCAAGTACAATCAAACCAAAAGTCCTACGCCTCTACGGTATCTAACGAAGTCTTCCGTAAACGAGACCAAGCGATTATTACCGATTCAATAGAAGGAGCTACATTAGACGACTATGTAAATGCGCTTGGAAAAATAATAAGCTTAAACGCCATACGGTTTATATCCCGGATAACTAATAACAGAATCTGCATATATCTTGATACAAAGAACACAGTTACCAATCTATTAAGCAAATACAAGGATATTGAAATCAATAACAAAAAACTCAGTATAAAACCATTGATTACACCTGCACAGCGGATCATATTATCAAATGTTTCACCATCGATTCCACACGATACTATCGAGGAGATTTTAAAAAAAAAACCATGTCAGAACTACCTCCAAACTAACGTTCATGAGAGCTGGCCTACAAAGTCCGGATAAAGCGCACATACTGAGTTTTAGACGACAGATCTATATTAATCCTGAAGATATTCACAAGATCCCGGAATCGTTCCTTGTCTCTTACGAAGAAACGCAATTTCGGATCTTCGTATCAACTGACACACTTAGCTGTTTCAGATGTAATCAAAAGGGGCACATTGCTAAGGCATGCCCGAAAAGCCAAGAAACACACGACCGAAACACCGTACTATGTCAACACAGCAATCCCCCCGCACATGACACACCACGTCTTACCGAAGAACCCCCCACTCAGGATACTCAACCACTGACACCCGATACTCGGGACGAACTACAAGCAAATAGCTACCCAACGACCGGTAATAAAAGATCATTAGCTTCTACGTCGACTACGGTAAGTCTTAAAGATATCTGTATTACCAACTATGAACCTGCCCAGGCAACTTCCAAACTAGTGGATGAAGAACGACCCGCCACAAAATTACCACGCGTAAAACACAAACGGATTAAACTAACTGAAAATACTATCACCAATATCAGTAAGGAAATAGAAACAATAAAAGAAAGTATTAATAACCCCTCATACAAATACCCCATTAGTGCCTCTCAGTTAATTAGTTTCCTGGAGAACTCCGCTGGTAGGGCAAACGCGTATGAAATGGCACAAGAATATACCCAAGATATACACGGGTTAATCCGTATGTTATCGGTAGTATATCATTTATTAAATGGGAGAAGTATAAAAAACAGAGTAAATCGTGTTATAAAAAAATTAAAAAACGGAACGCAGAATCCAGACATAGTCATTGACTCCGCCAGCAATACATCACGAAATGGCACTCCAGCGTCCACAGACTACGAATCAGAAGCCGAATTTAAAGAACCACAGGAGTATTATATACAAACTACACCTCCAATACTAAAACTATAACAATGTTAACCATACTACAATGGAATCTTAACGGATACTGTGCGAGACTAGCATATTTGCAAATCCTTATCATGAAGTACCAACCAGATATCATCTGCTTACAGGAGACCCATCTTAAACCAAATCAAAATATTAAAATAAAGAATTACACCTCGTACATCACTAACCGCAACTCTCAAGTTGCAAGCGGAGGGGTGGCTGTATGTATCAAGAACGGACTATTTAGTGAAGAAATTAAAATTAAGTCTGATGTTGAGTCAGTGTCAGTCAAGGTGCATACTGCCCCGAACTTACATTTATGCAATCTATACCTACCAAATAGCCAAATCCTTAATGACTCCAAACTCAATGAAATATTCGATAAATTGCCACAACCATGCATTATCACCGGAGATTTCAATTACCATAACAAACTATGGGGCTTGAAAAGAACTGACACAAGAGGGAAAATAATAGAAAAAGTCTTAATGAACCACAATTTAATCATCCTAAATGACGAAAGCCCAACCCATTTCACCATATCAAGTGGAACCTATAGTATAATTGATGTAACATTATGTAGTGCAAATTTTGCTCCTAGATGTGAATGGGAAACCATCCCGGACCTACATGATAGCGATCATTTTCCAATACTAACTAAAATTCAGTTAAACCAAATGATCAGCACCACCGATCGAAGCGAACGATGGAAATTTGAAAATGCCGATTGGAACAAATATCGCCTAATAATTGAACAAAACATCCCTTACCTGAACTCCCTACTCGAAGGCTCTCCAGCCCAAATCAACGTAATCATAGAAAAATTAACCACTACCATAACACAAGCAGCGGACCTATCTATCCCTAAAACTAAACCTATAAGTAATAACAGCATACGTTGTGTACCATGGTGGAACAAAGAGTGCGAAAATATTATTAAAAAAGCCAAACATGCGTTCAACAGATTCAAGAGATATAAAACTATTGACAACCTTATACAATTCAAAAAACTAAGAGCCCAGGCAAGGAAAATAGTTAAACAAGTCAAAAAACAATGCTGGCTAGACTTTGTAAGCTCAATTAATAGTTCTACGCATACCAAAACAATCTGGAGTAAAATCAAGGCTATCCATGGCACCCATAGCAAGAAGAACATTTCTGCACTAAGAAGACCAGACCACTCCACTATTACAAATGACAAGGATATTGCAAATCTACTGGCGGAAACATTCGCAAAAAACTCAAGCGACTCCAATTACGACCCTGAATTCCTCCTATATAGAGAACACTGTCCTAAGTTTGATATAGAGCAACCACATAAAATAAAGAACAGCGAAATAACTATGATCAACGAAGAGTTCAAAATGACAGAGCTTATAAACTCTCTAAAACAATGTAATAACACAGCCCCTGGCCCGGACAACATTCCAAATAAACTTCTGACAAATTTACCTACGAGTGGTATTGAGTATCTATTAAAAATTTTCAACAGAATTTGGGTAAAGAGAGTCTTTCCTGACAGTTGGAGAGAAGCCATTGTGATTCCAATACTGAAACCAAACAAAGACCCAGCACTACCAGAAAGCTATCGACCAATATCACTAACGAATACTATGGGTAAATTAATGGGGAAAATAATCAAAGAAAGATTGTATTGGATATTTGAAAATAACAAAATTATCTCACCTTCCCAGAGTGGATTCCGACATTTCCACTCCACCATGGACCAATTAATCAACATAGAGGCCCAAATCTGCGATAGTATGATTAACAAACGCCATTCAGTAATGGTATCGATGGACATTGAAAAGGCATATGACATGGTATATAGAAGAAGAACATTAGACATACTAGAAAGTATGGGATTCAGTGGAAACATTCTAGAATTCATCGCAAACTTCCTAGAGAGGAGACTTATTAGGGTCAGAAATAAGAACACCGTATCTGAGGCCGTGATCGCTGAGAATGGAGTACCCCAAGGAAAAGTATTAAGTGTCCTGTTATTCCTAATATCAATTAACAATATCCTTGCCCCAATTCCCCGTCCTGTTAAAGCCTATCTGTTTGCGGACGATTTAACTATACTATATCAGGGGACAAATACAAAAACTTCACAAGATATATTACAAAATACGCTAAACAATCTACAAGACTGGGCAACTAGAACCGGATTTAAATTCTCAAAAACAAAAACCAAATATATTATATTTTCCAAACAACACTCTCCACCTCAAATTAATCTACTCCTTGGAAATTCTAAACTTGAGCAGGTACAGACACTGAACATCCTAGGTCTCGAATTTGATAGTAAATTAACATGGAGTAACCATGTCGCCAAGCTCCGAAAGGAATGCAACCTACGCCTAAACGTAATCAAAACATTGTCAGCTAACTGTTGGGGAGCAGACATGAAAGTACTTGCAACCACGTATAAGTCCCTAGTAAGGTCAAAGCTGGATTATGGATCAATTATCTATGGCGCTGCTAACAGTTCAATCATTAGGAAACTCGACCCTATACACAACTCGGCTCAGAGAATAATAGCAGGAGCGTTTAGAACTAGTTCTATAATCAGTATCCTAAGGGAATGCAATGAACCTCCTCTGAAAATCAGAAGAACCCTACTTAGTATCTCTCATGCTATTAAAATATCAACCACACCTAACAAACCGACATATAATAATACCTTTTCTAATCGTCTCATAGCGAAATATGACCAGCATAATCGCTTACCAAGGCCCTTTTATTATAGAGTTAATAAACTAGAACAAAAATTAAATATGAAATTCACTCGTACTATACCAAGGAGACTGCTCAAATTCGCACCATGGACCCTGCATCATCCTATCGAAACAGAAGAATCACTATATATGTACAGAAAAGAGGACACAAATCCAGAAGTATACAGAAAGCTATTAATGGAAATGATCGAAAAGTATAAGGACTATACCCAAATTTACACAGATGGATCGAAGACAGAAACGGGAACAGGATATGCAGTTATTATATACTCCATATGCTAGTCACAGTTATAAACTCCCAAACAACACTTCAATATTCACAGCAGAACTCATAGCTATTAAACATGCCTTCCAAATTGCATACGAAAACGCATATAGACAAACGATTATCCTCTCCGACTCCAAAAGTGCAATTACTGCACTACAAAACCTTTCATCCAACAACCATACCATCCTGCAAATATTCGAAACGTATCACGAAATCACCAACACCGGCGGGAGGGTAATACTCATATGGATACCAGGACATGCCGGGATCCCGGGAAACGAAGAAGCTGATAAGGCCGCTAAGCAAGTGGCTAATTCTCCAACCATGGACAGTCAACCCATCGATACCTTCATGGAAGACCTGATTAAAGAAGCTAAAAGAAATCTGATGCACCAATGGGATCTTGAATGGAAACGACTAGCTTCTGCACACTCCAAAAATATCTATGACTCCTTTTTTGAAGATAAAGAAGTAAGGCAAGTCCTAAAACGGAGGGAGTTCCCACTAAGGGAACACACTCGTTCCTGATAACAAAGGGGCCAGTACCAATATGTGAAACATGCAGCATACCGACATCAATTAACCACCTGATATTATCTTGCCCAAAATACAATACACTACGAGAAAGATTCAAAATAGGAACAACACTGAAAGAGAATCTTGACGAAGATAAAATAAAAGATCTACTAGAATTTATTAAGGAATCGAAAATCCAGGAAGTTATACTATAATGATACACCTATTCGTCGCTAATAACCATGCAGTTGATGCGACGTAAACCCTTGATGGAAAAAAAAAGTCGAAATGGCAAAGTGAGTATATACATTATTCTAGAATTCAACAAATTTTTTCTTCGAAATATATCGATTGTATAATGAGAACAGAACACATATCAAGTCCTAATGTAAGGCCCTTTTTGTTTGTAGAAAGCAGTAACTTCAAGAGTGGTGTGCTGTCCGTGTCCGCTGATGAGAGGGAGCATAGCGAAAATAAATATATTGTAAATAACCTATAATCTAATGATGTATATTATATATTGTAAATTAATTACAATACACCTTATTTTCCATTCGAGAGTTTTATTTCACTTATTTTAAGATTTGAATATTTATTTTTTATTTTATAACAGCTTTGTTATGATAATTGAATTTTATATCATTTTTATTTCCTGCATGTAACTTGTACAGTTCATTTTCTTAAATTTTATCGTCTATTCGTATTCTTTCTGAAGATTATAAATATAAAAAAATAAATAATACAACACAAATATCTGTAAAATAAAAATAGAATAAGATTAAGCTAAATACATTTGTAAATTTAATTCAATTTTCCCTCTCATCGTTTATTCCGATATTTACCTTCAGGACAAGGTTACGTCCGTTCTTATTGCGACGGACCTGCCCTCTATAACGAAGGCTAGTTGAAGCCAAAGTTTGGCTCGAATTTGGCATGGCAGACTTTGCACTGGAATACCGATGGTAATGCGGAAACAGATGGATGGCAATTCCGAGTCAAATTTTCGTGGCAGATTCAAAGCATTTTGCTTACTGGGTAGGTTTTTACAGTAGATACCTAGAATTATCTAATGTTTTGAAAAATTCTTCAAGATACACACATACTTGCCACCGCGAATGATCAAATCTCGCGGCTGTGAGTATCAATAATCGCATCGTGGTGGTACTATGTTATTTGAAGTTCGCCGAACATAGATAAGGACAACGCATAGAAGAGGAAGACTGTTGGTCAAGGCAGATGGCGCAGTGGAAAAGGCTCCATATAGATGTTAATGCAAACAGGAAACTTTTTTATTTGTTATTCATTTTTAGAAAACTTCTATCAACGTATTTGTGAGATTTTTTGTTTGAAATGAGTCTAAATACGGCATTATTTGGACCATCTTTGCTTATTTAAAGGGTGATCATAACTCGCTATGATATAAGTAAATTACATATGATTGAATCTTTATCGAATTTGTTCTTTTTTTAACCGGGGAAATCTTACAAATATGTTTTTTCATATTTGAATTATATCATATTTGATATATTGGACATTGTACTTGAAATATTGGAATATTACAATTTGGACGAGATAGTCAAAAATGCCCTTCACCATATTTGAACGGCCGTTGTGTCATACATTTTTCGGTCAATATTGAACAAATCTAACGAATTGCGGTTACTGATATTCATAATTGAGAATTTATGTCGATTTTGCGGTTGAAAATCATATTTACAAAAGATGAAATACTCGTAAAAGTTGGGCAAATTTTCTTATAGACATTGAAAAAGGACATCGATCCTATTTTTACAGTAGCAACATATGATTACAACTTTTTTTAATCGAAAAAAGTAACTATTATGAAATAAACTTTTACAACAGAGTCAATAAATTCATGTGCAAAGCTAAATTAAACCAAAAGTGAAATGATTCAAAATTTCAAAGGTCCAAAAAGAACTACGATTTATAAGAGTCTACAGTTTTATTCGATCACTGTTTTCGTCATTGGGCAATATAATTATATACATTGTAACGCTCGCGCGAATCTTTGATTGCTCGATCCTCGTTATAGCATTCGCACGCGGCTTATAAAATTATTCTGAGTAGAATAAAACGTCTAATAAAGATATAGATGAAAATGAACACTTAAGTTTATTCAACGCTAAAGATAAATCGCTCTACCCAATGAAAAATTATTTTTCCTTGCCGAATAAATTTTCATCAAATGAAACGTTATTCATTATGTGTGGAATAGAGATAACATAATTACTTTTATTTGATGCGTGTCAGATATTTTTTTTATCTTTTATTCGCTGTTTGATATGTCTATTTCAATAAAAATGTGCCCATCTTTGCTCCTACAATTATATTATATTATATTAATTCATCTACGGGTTTCTCTCTCAAATTCTTTATTACTCGGAATAGTATGTCAAATAAACTCTGGCCACACAAAACAAATTTCTCATAAATATTTTAAAATTATTTTTAAATTACAAATTGAGGTATCTCATACGAAATTTGAAGTAAGAATTATTTATCTTTCTAAAATTGATATTAGTTCGTCTTTTAATGTTTTAAACCTTAAAAAGCTACACCGAAAAAGATATCTGTTTAACTCGAATACGTTCGTCGGAGAATGTTACATTTGATAATCGGCAAGGGTCCGTGATGATTCACCTTCTCACCGACGAGAATTTCCTCAGAGGCCTTCTGCACCGTCGAGATACCGTCGTTGGCCTTCTGTTTCTTACTCCAGTCAAAATAAATGCTAGTGGGAGGTAGAAAACACCGTATTTTATGAGCGACACATTCTCCCGTAAGGCTGGCAAACTCTTATTAATCATTCCTATATCTTATTTTCTAATCGAGGGTTTTATTTCCATTATTTTAAAATTTGAATATGTTAAGACTTTAAAGAATTCAGCGGGGGGAACTTTATTTCCCACGAGATGTCATTGTTGGGGACGAGGGTGTCGAGTTGTTTTCGATGTGAGTTCCTCGCAGTCTCCCGTTAGCTCAAGGAGATTACCGCGGTAGAGTTAAAGGGGTTACACATATAGTCGAGAGGAGTAGCACATATCCTTTTCTCTCTTCTCAAGGAGAGCGGGGAATCCGTAATGTGGTTACCACCACGTAAAAAAAATGTGGAACTCATTGTTATGTTGTTCGTTCTAACAATTAGATGGATTCACATTTACTCTAAAACTGAGTGTACGGAAATTTAAATTCCAGAACAATTGCGCCACTACACATTGTGGAAAAGCTTCGAGCATATGCACGAGGGAAATTCCATGTAGGAGGGAGCTGGAGGATTCGAACCCTGGCCTTCAACGGTAGAAGTTCGAACATCTGGCTCATGAGCCACGTAGAGACAGTTCCTCGATCATGGTGTATTTGGTTATCTAGTGCATGAATTACCCACAAGTACACAAATTTACAAGCTTCTAGCAACATATTTTGTTTATCTAATACGCTCTGCCAAACGGACTCTTCGAAACACCTTTAATATATCATTTTTGCATGTATATATCAGGCACGATACAAATTTTACGGATTACACTGATTTTGCTGTGTTTATTTTTGTGAGTTGATAAATGTTTAACGGTGCTACGCACAGAATACATGAAATGTAAAAATTTTGAAAACATCGAAAAACGCTTATTCGAGATTTATTCGAAAAAAGATTTATTCGAAGCCTTCGAATAAAAGATACAGATAAAAGATGAAAAAATAATTCCACGTTCAAATAAATCCGCTTCGAATAAAAAAATTCTCTTTATTCGACAAAGATACTTTTTTTATTCGAACCTTCAAATAACGAATAAAGATAAAATATCTTTTATTCGAATCGTTAGTTAAATAATTTGTTATCTAAATAGTGCCCAACTCTGTCTGGAATGCGGTACGCATTCGATTTCCAGTTCGGCGAGGCGCACATTTTGCTATTACTTTAGAACTAAAAAAGATACCGAAATGAAATTTAAACTGAAAAAATTAAGAAGAATCGGGTGTAATGGTATAAAAAAAAAGAAAAAGAAATGTATGTAATTAAGCATAATAAGCAAAGACATACGTGAGTGGTACCAACGTCGACTACGCATAGCGACGGCCCTGGCGAGTCGTGAAAAGGCAGAAATGGCCCTCTAGCGCGAAAGCGTCGCTCACAAGCTGTCAATGAATATTTTCTTAACCATCTCGTATACTAAGGAAACCAAATACTTTTCGTGAATGGTTTCTTTACCAGAAATGTCTGTAGAATGCATTCCTGTATAGTGAATTCCTGCTGGATAAAGAATTTTTCACATAAATACAAAAATAGAGCGTACAAAGTACCCGCGTCGGCACATTTTCAAACTTTAACAACCATTTGCAACTATTAGGAAGTACATAAAAATATAATCGACTATATGAATATATAGAGGAGAGTTCCCTCTATCTCCTGACTCTTTGAACTTGCTCGCGTGTTTAGTTTTTGCGTAACACGTCATTTTGTATCAAAATCCGACATTTTTACAAAAACCAAAATTTTTCGAAAACGTTGCGTGATGGAGCAATTCTGCTTTCAGATTTGGTTTTAAGATGACAAAGTGTATAAGAATCACCCAACAGGTATTGCAAAACGATTTTGGTGTTGGACAGTGTAATCAATTCAAAAACGAGAAGTAAAACTTACTATGATAAAAAGGCTAACCCACAAGAATTTAATCCTGGCGATCTAATATGTATTTATAATAAACAAGGAAAGGCCAATCTATCAAAGAAACTGAAACCAACTTACTGAAACATTTTGTTTCAGATACGGACTCTTAACAATTTAATCATCTTCCTCCTCCTTTTTCCTTACGTAGTATGATATATATTTATAACAATACTCCTCATAACCTATCGAGTGGAATATTTTATAACAATTTCGTAAATTTAGTAAATTTCACACATTTAAATGAAGCATTTGAAAAAGCAAGGCATCATTTTCTTCAATCACAAGATCTCTGAACATTAGTATCAAAAGAATCGTCAAAAACTAGTTACGCAAACTTTCACCGTGAACAAACATTAAAAATAATAGAAGATCAATTATCTGATATCACTGCGAAAAATGAAATGCTACACCATATAGTGGGCCAAAAATCACAATTTCGTAAACGTCGCGGACTTATTAATGGCTTATTAAGGGCTTATACGCCCTTAATTGGTTGTTCGGTACTCCAGATGCTGACGACGCGCAATATTACACCGATAGTATCAACACTCTATTAAATGATAACAGACAGACACAAACTTTTCTAAGAACTCAAATACAGGTGATTTCTAGAACAATAAGAAATTTCAATAACTCGGTGGTTTCCTTAAAACGTAATGAAAATAAATTAAATAGCAACATTGAATTAATTAACAAGTTGTCAATAGAAACAAATCACATCCTAGATGATTTAAAGCTACAAAACGCTATTACACAGCATATAATGGCATTGTCTTTGTTTATCACTATCTAATCAATACGATGAATATATTAATTCAATAAATCTAGGCCAGCACGGCATATTATCACCACAAATTGTTACACCAAAAATCTTATTCGAAGGACTAACGAAGTACGAAGGACGCTACGAATTACCACTTCAAATCAACTATACGAATGTTTATTTGTATTATAAAGTTCTACAGTTACATGTTTTATTTACCGAAGCCATAGTTATTTTTGCCATCAAAATTCCTCCAGTTGACAAGAATTTATTTAATTTATGCGAACTGATCCCTCTTCCGATGTAACATAACATTGATAGCATCTTTTCCTATATTGAATATCGACAACCCTTCTTATTAGTATCCCATTTCAAAACTTATTCCACATTCATAAAAGACCTGTCAAGTTGTACTGACAATGAGTATCTGGATCAACATTTTATCTGTCATGGAGTCCACATCAACAAAAGGACCGATCAAATCACATGTGAAACACAACTCTTGTTTCCACAACTCGCAAAGAATACCGAAAGATAGTCAAACGAGAACCTTCCAGGTTGAACCTTCCAGCTGAAGTGGAAACCTGGAAACATAATAAAAAAAAAAAAATAACACTGTCCAACAAAATCAAACTTTTTTCGAGTTTTGCAATACCTGTTGGGTGATTCTTATACACTTTGTCATCCTAAAACCGAATCTGAAAGTAGAATTGCTCCATCACGCAACGTTTTCGAAAAATTTTGGTTTTTGTAAAAATGCCTGATTTTGATACAGAATGACGTGTTACGCAAAAACTAAACACGCGCGAAAGTTCAAAGAGTCAGGAGATAGAGGGAACTCTCCTCTACATATTCATATATTCAATTATATTTTTATGTACTTCCTAATAGTTGTAAATGGTTGTTAAAGTTTGAAAATGTGCCGACGCGGATACTTTGTACGCTATATTTTTGTATTTATGTGAAAAATCCTTTATCCAGCAGGAATTTACTATACAGGAATGCATTCTACAGACATTTCTGGCAAAGAAACTATTCACGAAAAGTATTTGGTTTCCTTAGTATACGAGAAGAAAATAGTCATTGACAGCGTGTGCGCGACGCGTTCGCGCCAGATGGCCATTGCAGCCTTTTCTCCACTCGCCAGGGCCGTCGTTATGCGTAGTCGACGTTGGTACCACTCAATTATGTATTTGCTTCATATGCTTAATTACATACATTTCTTTTTTGTCTTTTTGGGTGCCAATCATTACACAAAATTATAAAAATACGAGTTTTATTCACATTTCATTGTGGAAGTGCTAACAAGAAAATTAACCGCAGCAACGCGGTGTCTGGAAAATTTTATTTTCAGTAATTGTTGTCTTATCTTTATAATTGTAATACTAATGGACATTCGAGATTTTTCCGATTATAATAAGTCCAAACACGATATAAATAGGACTATTTGTATTGATTTAAGTACATAATCAAGACACAGATTTTTCCATATTAAATCAATAAAATGTCGCTGAAGTGTATAAACCAGCCAGACTGTTTTTGTTATATTTATGACGAAATTATTTTAAAATCAAAACAAGGAATACAATTCTAGCATTAGTCTTTCATCAAAATATTTCACCAGTGGAAAAATGTTGCAAAAGAAAAGACTTATATGCGATGCTTGCTGATTACTGTTGGACACTTATTATTGAAAAACGTGATACCAGGAACAAGCATCAAGCAAGGCGAAAACAAACAAAAAGTCAAAAAAGAAATGTATGTAATTAAGCATAGTAAGCAAAGAAAACCAGTTGTTTACATGTGAGACACGAAGCCCCATATGGTGAGTGGTCTACTCCTATACCTCGTCTGTCGTTTCACCATCGGTACTCTGCTGGATATTAAGTTATTAAGACAATTTTATAACTAACTCTTTAGATTGTGTATTATGTACAGATACACGTATCTACACATTGCATGTCGTGCATTTTTCTGTCTACGGTTCTGAATTACCGACTCTGTAGAACATGCTCTGGTACTGCAGCGGACTCTATCGAAATGGAAGGGTCAGCTAGTGAAATAAAATTCGTTGATGAACTTCGAAGGAAACGTTTCAATACTGGCACCGTCTAACTTATCAGATTTGTGGCGTGTTTAGAATTGTTTTCATCACCAAACTATTTGCAATCGATTAATAATGTTCAATAACAATGTTTTATTGTTATTAAGAAGCGATGGTGAAACTCCTACATTGTTGTCTCCAGGCGACACACGACCCGGCGCTCCATATGGCCCTGATTCAGTATCAGAGGCAACATTGTAACGCATAGCGTATTGGCGTTTACCAACTAAATCTAATATTATTTCTTATTAACGCGTTATCAATAATGATATCATTACCTATCGATTGAAATTGTGTTCCCGAACAAAGTATGCAAAAACACGGTACAAATCGGATAATAATGTCATCAAGTTGTACTGCCTTCTTGTTACGCCTTCTGTCGCCCGGCCCTGTTTGCATGCTGTCCTTTTCTATCTACGTTCGTCGCTGCCGAAGCGGCCACAAATATATGCATGTATATGTGATATATATACATATATATGAAATCACGGGCGACGATCCCTGCCAAATGATTCCAAGAGTAGAAGAACGACACATGTGTTACTTTCTTTTGGCTGAAGGTGTGCGTTGTTTTAAACCAATGCAATCTTATCATAGAAGGGAACTTTCTAAAAATTTGAAAAAATGAGTATATAGCCCCAAGTGTCCTCTTTACAGACCCGTTTGTAAAAAGAAGAACATTTTAAAATTGACGACATTAAAATTATCTTAAACGAACGCTGTATCGCGATATACAGCCACAGACGGTCGGACACTGTGCTGGGTCGTGAAATTTCGTGACATTTTACAATAACTGTTGCACCATAAGAGATATCATAATGATGCAGTAAAATTCATTAAAAAATAATGCCTACCCACTGATAATTATCGTACTAAATATATATTATTAGTAATCATTTTTTAATTTACAGTTTCAATTTTATTGCCTTGGAATAATATTTTAAATTGTTAACTTGTTACTTATTCAGTACTTTTTCAGATAATTTAAATCATCGATGTCTTTTATTCTGAATTTCTGCATTTCTACAGAGTCTGTAATTCAGAACCGTAGACAGGCAAATGTATTGCATGCAATGCTTATGTACATGTATCTGTACATAATCTAAAGAGTTTCTTATAAAATTGTCTTAATAACTTAATAATCAGCAGAGTACCGATTGGGAAACCCAATGAAATTTCCATTTATTGTAAAGACTTTTACCACCGATGAGATATATAGAGACTGCCAGCCTTACGGGAGAATGTGTCGCTCGAAAAATACTGTGGGGAACAAGGGGTCTCACCCCAAATTCCCTAGCCGGCTCACCAACGACCTGTTGGTAACACGGTTGGCAGCATCGGCTACCAACCGTCACGCGCTTAGCCGCGCGACCAGAGACTCGCACTCGAAACCTTGTCCAAGCAACACGTACATAAAGATTCGTTCTTGTTTCTACTGCGTCACGAGACGCAAGTGTTATATTCTTAAACAAAATAAAGTCAGTGGGAACCCTCACT
>CM052139.1:12660265-12733941 GCA_028454255.1 Halictus ligatus | reverse complement strand
AATCTGTGGAGGAAACCTCGGTTTTCCCCACTCCTGTCAGAATTTCTCCTCCAGAGGAAAAGTCTTAAGGGTGGGAAAAACGTTAGGTGGGAGGCGAAGGCTGGCCCACGTCGCGGTGAAGTGCCTTCGAGACCCCGGCAAGCATGAAGGTCATGGGGATGGCAATAAAAAATGGAAAACCCCCAAGACGTTTGGCAAGGCTACGCGAGGCCTAACCGAGCGACGATTCATGTGTTGGCCAGATGCGTGTACCTGGCGACCCTAGCTGTAAAATACGATTTGAAAGGCCCGGATTTATGATTTTCAGCTGTGCTTGCCGAGGTTTGCGGGTCCTATGTCCTGGGCGCATCGACATGCCGATCCTTGCACAATGATTATATATATTTTTTAATGTTTACGGCGACAAGCCCGCTCCGTAGCTTAAGTGTTGGGATGCAAGAAAACACAAGAGGGCAAGGACTAGGACTTTGCCGCGACACCATCCATCTGTTTCCGCATTACCATCGGTATTCCAGTGCAAAGTCTGCCATTCCAAATGAAAGCCAAACTTTGGCTTCGATCAGCCTTCGTTATAGAGGGCAGGTCCGTCGCAATAAGAACGGGCGTAATCTTGTTCTGAAAGTAAATATCGGGAAAAATCGGAATAAACGATGAGAGGAAAAATTTAATTAAATTTACAAATGTATTTATTTTAATCTTAATCTATTTTTATTTTACAGATATTTGTGTTATATTACTAATTTTTTTATATTTATAATCTTCAGAAAGAATACGAATAGATCATAAAATTGAAGAAAATGAACTGTACAAGTTACATGAAGGAAATAAAAATAATATAAAATTCAATTATCATAACAAAGCTGTTATAAAATAAAAAATAAATATTCAAATCTTATGAAAAAATCAAATAATATATTATTTACAATATATTTATTTATTTATTTTCGCTATGCTTCCTCTCATCAGCGGACACGGACAGCACACCACTCTTGAAGTTACTGCTTTCTACAAACAAAAAGGACCTTACATTAGGACGTGATATGTGTTCTGTTCTCATTATACAATCGATATATTTCGAAGAAAAAATTTTTTAAATTCTAGAATAATGTATATACTCACTTTGCCATTTCGACTAATGAGATGAAATGTCCTCAATTATATCTGGACAGCACAGTACACACGAGATCAAAAATAGAAATAGAATCGCGCGGGTACCGCGTGGATTTTGTTTCCTGCGGTCCATCGGCGGCTGTCGCTCGGGCCGCTGGTCTGTCTTCCTCTCTCTCTCTCTCTCTCTCTCTCTCGCACGCACACTCTTCGCACTCTTTTCTCTCTCTCTCTCTCTCTCTCTCGTACGTACGGTCTTCGCGCTTCGCCTTCCACAACACGACGCTTTGTCTTTCACGACACATTGTGGTGTTTACGCATCACTTTATCTTTATTACGCATCGAAACTTAAACAAAATACATTTTCCTACCCTACACAAGATGATTTACTTCAATTTTTCCCGGTATTTACTGTTACAACAAGTTTATGTTCGTTCTTATTGCGACGGACCTGCCCTCTATAACGATGCCAAAGTTTGACTCCAAATACCGCATGATTCATGGAATTTTACGTGGAGACTTCGCATGGATTTTGATATCCATCTGTTTCCGCATTTAAGTAGGAATTTGGCGACAAATTTTGATACCAAAATCATACCAAATAGGGACCAAATTCTACTTCGAGTAGGGTTTGGTACCAAATACATAAGTCTTTTGCTCGCAATGTGTGCTCCACACAGACTTATGCATTTAGTACCAAACCCTGCTAGATTTGATCACCAAAATTTGTTGACGAATTCCTAGTCAAATGCGGAAACAAATGGATTGCAAACTACATGCAAAATCTCCAGATAAAATTCGATGCGAAATTGGAATCAAACTTCGGCTTCGATCAGCCTTCGTTATAGAGGGCAGATCCGTTACACTAAGAACAGACATAACCTTGTTCTAACAGTAAATATCAGGAAAAATTGAAGTAAATCTTCCTGTAGGGTGGAAAAAGTTATTTAATTTAAGTTTCTAAAGCCTAGTCCTCGAAAGTGATGCGTAAACACCATAATGTGCCGTGAAAGACAAAGCGCCGTGTTGTGGAAGGCGAAGCGCGAAGAGCGTACGTACGAGAGAGACAGAGAGATAGAGAGAAAGAGAGAGAAAGACCGCGAGGAGAGTGCGAGAGAGAGAGAAAAGTGTGCGAAGAGTGTGCGTGCGAGAGTGAGAGGAAGACAGACCACCGGCCCGCGTGACTGCCACCGATGGACCGTAGGAAACAAAATCCACGCGGTGTCCGCGGGATTCTGTAACCTAATGACCTATATTATATATTATAAATTCATTAAACTCTTCTCAAGCATTCCCATACCTTATTTTCCATTCTTAGATTTTATTTCTTTACTTATTTTATGATAATTGTTATTTTATATAATTTTTATTTCCTTCATGTAACTTGTATAGTTTTCTTTCTTAAGATTATACATATAAAAATAAATAAATAATATAATATAAATATCTGTAAAATAAAAATATATTAGATTAAGATTAAAATAAATACATTTGTAAATTTAATTCAATTTTCCCTCCCATCGTTTATTCCTATTTTTCCTGATATTTACTTTCAGAACAAGGGCACATCCGTTCTTATTGCGACGGAGCTGCCCTCTATAACGAAGGCTGATCGAAACCAAAGTTTGGCTCTAATTTGGCATGACAGACTTTGCACTGGAATAGCGATTGTAATGCGGAAACAGATGGATAGCAATTCCGAGACAAATTTTGGTGGCAAATTCAAAGCATTTTGCTTCCTGGGTTGATACATATTATATGTGTACAACGACCTATTCGTTCTCACTTCCGAAGATTATAATTACTGGCTATTTAGTCGTTGCCGCTCGCAATTATACTTTCCTGACAGGAACTAAAATGGATTCTGAAAATAGCTGTTACAAACTATTATATATCGGTTCTGACTGAAACAGTTACGAAGAACCGTAATGATGGTATAGTATCGACTGTACTAGTATTATAGGGTGGGTGTGGAGCACAACCCTTCCCCCTGCACCGTTCAACGCGAAGAACAACACAAACTCACTCTGAAATTTAGTTTAATGAAAACAAAGAACAACGAAGTAACTCGTGTTTTGAAAATTTTCCGATTCAAAAAATGAATTTGAGAATAAGCTTCTATTAGATTTGTAACGGCAATCTGTTATGCAGATGACACCCTGGTTTACGCCGTGGGGGGGGGGGGGGGGGGGGGATTGGAAGAGAACCAGGCACGTTGCAGAGGCTGCCCTGGACTACGTGGTCGGGCGAGTCCGGAGGATGGGGCTGACCGTGGCCGCCGCAAAGACCAAGGCGATCTGGCTGTGTATATATATATATAGATATATAGCCAGAGATATATATATATTGTTACGTTAATAAAGATATATTTATTCACGAACGAAACAATTCAATTTTTATTATAATGAATTTTTCATATTAAAATTTATTTGTAAGCATTTTATATTGAATTAATGTGGAAAAAAATTTTATTAAATTTTTTAGATATTTTAAATTATACTTTAAGAAAATTTAATTATAGTTTATAAATTAATTATTAAAATTTATTAATAAGATTTATTAAAAATAAAAATTTAGAAAATTTGTATGGTTTAAGTAAAAATTAAATTTATTAATAAATGAAAGTTTGAGTAAGAAATTTAAAGTGAATAATGGTAAATTTTAGTGCCAGCATCAGCGGTTAAACTATTATTATAAGTTAATTATTGAAATAAATAGAAATTTTTAAATCGAGATCCAATTTATATCATTATTTTTGTGAAATATAAAAATATAAAATATGAATTTTTAAGAAATCTTGGGAATAGACTAGGATTAGATACCCTATTATAAAGATAATTAATACATATTAAATATTAAATGTGAAATATTAAAATTAAATATTATGGCGCCTTTATATACTTATTAAATGAACTTGTTTATTAAATTGATATTCCACGTTAAGATAAACTTAACTATAAAATTTATGTATTGTTGTTTAAAGAATTTATAGAGATTTTATTTTTATATTATTTTTAAATAGATTATAATATGAATTCAAATGAAAATGTAGTTTATATAAGATAGGATGAGTTACATTGAAATTGAATTTTTTAAATTAAATTTTTAAATGATGAAGATAGGATTTAAAAGTAAATTTTATAAATTAATAAAGTTGAAATTAGTCTTATTTAGTGTACAAATTGTCCGTCACTTTCATGGAATAAGTCCAGTCCATTCCATTCCATTCCATTTCCATTTTCTTTTATGGAATAGGTCGTAACATAGTAAAAGTACAGAAAAATGTTTTTAATAAAAATTTTAGTTTAAAATATAAAATATTTCGCTTACATTGAAAAGATTTGCTTACGATAAAATTTTCTATAGCATAATTAAATTTTTTAATTTTTTGTAAATATATACATATATACAGGAAAAAAATTATTTAAAGAATTTTAGTTTTAGTATTTATTTAAGAAAGAAGTTAATATTTTATAGATTAAAGTATTGTGAAAGATATTTAAAGAATTAGTAAAAGTAAAATTAGTTTTTGTACCTTTTGTATTAGGAATTATTAAAATTTAAATATAAATTATATTAATCTCGAACATAAATGAGCTAATTGAATAAAATTTTTTGTGACAATAAAATTATAAATATTTAGTTTGATGTGAAATGTAATACGTATTTATAAATATCTAGTTTTTTTAGACATGAATTTAATTCATATATTTATTTAATATATATATATAAATATAAATAATTTAAGGGATAAACTTTAAATTAAATTTTATACTTTAAAAATATAGAAATTCATAAATTAATTTGAAAATTTAATATATTATAGAAAAATTTAATAATTTATTATTATATATATATATCAGAAAGATTTGATAAATAAAATGTAATTTAATTATTAAAAATTTATAAATAACTGATACTGTATCAGAGTGTCTTCACCCCTGATGAAGCTAGCTGCAATGATGGCGAAACGTTGGGATCAAATTCCTTTTGGACACGGCTCTTTCCCGAAAGCCACTAATCATGAATCATTTGTCTTTTAATTAGAGGCTGGAATGAAAGGCAACGGCTGGCTCTGGGGGCCATACGGGCCAACGCAGAGTGGGGGGTGCTCCTGGCACCCTCCACGCGTCCGATTGTCCGGGCCCGAGTGCCCATATTTAATACATGGTGCAGGAGGCGGGGAAGGTTGTCCTTCCGCCTCACGCAGGTGCTCTACGGTAACGGTTGTTTCGGAGTGTACCTGCATAAGATGGGGCGGGAGCCGACCATGCAGTGTCACCACTGCGACCAAGATGTGGATACGGTACGGCACACTTGAGAGGAATGCCCGGCTTGGGCCGAGCCGCGCCGAGTCCATAGAGACGCAATGGCCGGGTGGGACATCTCGCTGCCGACCGTGGTAGACCACATGTGGTCCGTGGCCTCCTTCGCCGAGGATATGATGTCTCAGAAGGAAGCCGCCGAGCGGGCCCGGGAGAGGGACCCGGGCTCCGCGAGGAGGATCTGAGCGAGGGGACGACCCTCGTACCGATGTGTGCCCTCCACGAGGGGGATGGCGAGGGAAGGGAGAGCGCGGGTTTCTCCACCGCACCAATTGGTGCCCCCAGAAGTGGAGGGCGGTGAATTCGGGGTCTAGGGTTGTGAGCTGATCCCGGCCCCCGGGATTATTCTCGGTGTAGGCGGGTGTCGGTCCGTCTCTCCCTTAGGGGAGGGGGATACGTAGGGGGTTATGGGAAGGAAGAGTTGGAGCGTGCCGGACCGCGCCTCCGACGGCCCTTCCTTTCGGTGGCGGTGTCTTCTTCCCCCGGCCGGGGCTGGTTCCTCCAGGACACCGGCTCTGACCGGGGCACGAAGACTCCGGGAGCTGTGGGTGGACCGAGCTGGGGCTCGGGAAACCCAATCCGAAGGCTCCAGGGATGGGGACACGGGTCCCTTCGCTCGGGGTCTCGTAGCGTAGGAAATGGGGGAGGCAAACCCTCTCTCTCGGATAGTCTGTTAGCTGGGAGGTGTCCTGTTGAGTACTCGCGTGATGCAAGCACCTCCCCTTTAACTTAGGTGGGCGTGGGTTTTTAGTGGGTAGTCTCTGGGGTACCCCCTTGGAGACAGTTCCACATAACCCCGGCTTCCCCCAGTGAGCCGGGGTATGCGAAAAGCATTTTCCCACGGAAAAAAAGTCGTTGGACTAATCCCATCGGCCGTCATTGCCCGGCGAGCGACTAACCATTACCAGATGGCCTTTTGAGAGCGCATTGACAGTTATCTGCTCTGCGTGACATAAAAAAAAAAGGTTTTTCGAGGCTCTACAGCTCCTGTGGTAAACTATCGGTATCTCTCCTCTACAACATTATGAAGATAGGAATCATTCTTGCCTCTTCGTGAAACAGCATCATACATCCTTATATATTAACGTAAATTATACATATATTGTGAAGACGAGAATAGTTGTTTTTTTTTAAGGAAGTATCCACATTAGGGAGGGGCTGTAGCGGCTAGCTGGGCGCCGAAAGAGGAACCTTCGGCACACCAGCACCAAGAAAGATTTATGGTTTGCACAGCATAAGACCCTATTTGTGAGAAAACGTCTTTAACGATTTAAAGTTCCTCCAGGAAAAGAAACATTAACATTTTTGATAGTTGCATTAAACTGATGTTATGTTCGTATTTACTAAAAACGAGATTAGAATTTATGATAATAATAAAATAGCACCCCAAAGTCAAGAACAGATCACAGAAATATTAAAAGAAAATCATGATAGTAAACTTTCGGAACATTATGGATTTAATAAAACATATTCAAAAATCAAGGAACGCTATTATTGGAATTCGATGAAGATCAGACATTAGAAAATATGTGAGAACTTGTCCATCGTGTCAAATTAACAAAACTAATTTTAAACCCGTAAAACAGCCTATGGAAATGACTTCCACATCCGAACAACCCTTTGAAAGATTAGCTTTACATATTGTAGGACCATTACCCTTAAGTGAAAATGGCAATAAATTTATCTTAACGATGCAAGACGACTTAACAAAGTATAGTTTCGCAAAAGCAATAGCTAATCACGAAGCCATTACGATCGCGAAGACTCTGACAGAAACCATCCTTCGGCATGTAAAACCAAATCAAACAGACTGGGACGATTATTTACATTTTGCCACGTTCAGCTATAACACCTCATTTCATGAAATAATTAACTACACACCATACGAACTACTGTTTGGATTTAAAGCATATTTGCCATCATCTATCGTCCAAGAACCCAAATTCCATTATACCTATGTATGACGACTATATTAAATCCTTGGAATACAAATTAAATACATCATTCAAAACAGCACGAAAAGATATAACCAATTCAAAAACGAGAAGT
Organism: Halictus ligatus; assembly: GCA_028454255.1. Taxonomy (NCBI): domain Eukaryota; kingdom Metazoa; phylum Arthropoda; class Insecta; order Hymenoptera; family Halictidae; genus Halictus; species Halictus ligatus. The sequence continues at coordinate 12,726,460 of CM052139.1, read as the reverse complement.
AAAACTTACTATGATAAAAAGGCTAACCCACAAGAATTTAATCCTGGCGATCCAATATGTATTTATAATAAACGAGGAAAGGCCAATCTATGAAAGAAACTTTGTCCAAACTTTAAAGGACCATACAAGATTATAAGAACATTTTCTGATAAAACAGTAGAAATTGAAATAGAGACACACAAAAAACGATACCATACCAACTTACTGAAACATTTTGTTTCAGATACGGACTCTTAACAATTTAATCATCTTCCTCCTCCTTTTTCCTTACGTAGTATGATATATATTTATCACAATACTCCTCATAACCTATCGAGTGTAATATTTTATAACAATTTAGGTGAAGCAAAGATCGATAAGATTACATTAACGCTACTTATTGTTAGTTACGTAAATTTCACATATTTAAATGAAGCATTTGAAAAAGCAAGGCATCATTTTCTTCGATCACAAGATCTCTGAACATTAGTATCAAAAGAATCGTCAAAAAGTAGTTATGCAAACTTTCACCGTGAACAAACATTAAAAATAATAGAAGATCAATTATCTGATATCACTGCGAAAGATGAAATGCTACACCATATAGTGGGCCAAAAATCACAATTTCGTAAACGTCGCGGACTTATTAATGGCGTATTATACGCTCTTAATTGGTTGTTCGGTACTCCAGATGCTGACGACGCGCAATATTACACCGATAGTATCAACACTCTATTAAATGATAACAGACAGACACAAACTTTTCTAACAACTCAAATACAGGTGACTTATAGAACAATAAGAAATTTCAATAACTCGGTGGTTTCCTTAAAACGTAATGAAAATAAATTAAATAGCAACATTGAATTAATTAACAAGTTGTCAATAGAAACAAATCACATCCTAGATGATTTAAAGCTACAAAACGCTATTACACAGCATATAATGGCATTGTCTTTGTTTATCACTATCTAATCAATACGATGAATATATTAATTCAATAAATCTAGGCCAGCACGGCATATTATCACCACAAATTGTTACACCAGAAATCTTATTCGAAGAACTAACGAAGTATGAAGGACGTTACGAATTACCACTTCAAATCAACTATACGAATGTTCATTTGTATTATAAAGATCTACAGTTACAGTTACATGTCAAGTCGGAACATATCACACTATGTATCAAAACTTGACATCACTACCGATGATTGCTGTCTCCTCAAACGAAGATTCAACAAGACGGGACCAATCCAATTAACTCCGGTAAAATTAACGAACATAGGCTTAACCGAATTAAGATATGCCGACAAAAAGCTAAGCGACTTTGATAAAATAGTAACGGACCAATTGAATAAACCATTTATAGTGCAACATACCAAATGGTACACTATTGGATTATCGGTTATCGGAGCGATAATATTTTTAATGGATAATATTCGTAATGCATGAACTATTGCCGTTGGATCGGTTGTTTAAATTTGTTGAAACGCGTCTTTTGCTTTACAAAAAATCCGCGTAATGGCGATACCATTCCACCGATGATAAAAAATTTTGTAAATTGCAACTTCCAATCCGATTTGGTCTCTCTTTTTTTATTAGGATTTGGTCTCTTATGATCGAAATCGAGACGTCGCCCGTATAATATACACCGTTCCAGAAGAACCACAGGGAGACGCCCAATCAGCATGAACTCGAGGAAGAACCCCATCACGCAGGAGCACTACACCGTTGTAAATTGTATATAGTCATTTGTGTTAATTTGTTTATATCCAATAAGCCATACATTTTTTCTTTTTTCTACATCTCACTATTTTATCTTATACATATATTCTAGATCTCTCGAATAATTCCATATTTATACTTTACGTATTTCAAACTAGCTCGTTCACATATATCATTTTTACTCCTCTAGCTACTGCGAAATATCCCATGTATTGATGTATCAAATCTTAGCAAGTAAGCACCTATGTATATCGATCTAATGATCCTTTACTTATGTACACTTTAAGTTCTAACAAATTCATTCAAATATTAAAATCATTTTGTAATTACGTTACTCAATTGTATTTCATTATATATTCAGTTAGTATTAAGGTGGTAGGTGGTACAATGAAATAGACGCGGAAAGCCCAACCACACTCTGTTGCTCACGCAAAGTTTATTTGATAACTCTTACTATTTACAAGGAATATTCGTGTTTACGCGAAGGTACGAAAATGATGACGGAGACCGTACTATTGCTCTCGTCGGCGTCGAGCTAAGTAATGAGGACCTCCAACGCCTTCGGAGGTCTATTTAGTTGGTCCTTAAGAAAGGACAGAGTGTCCCGCGGAAAAAGGATGGACGAAGGCTAGCGGGAGAAACCCGCTAGCCGCGAAAAGTCCCTTGGTCGTGCTAGGCCAGCTATCAGGTATGTAGAAGTACCCGAGGTAGCTGAGCTCGTCAGGGACCAAGGGCACTCGCTGGCGGGACGATGTCGGCCCGGAAAATTCTGGCTGCCAGATGAGTCGGAGGACTCATTATGAGCAGGCACGTACCGGGCCCAGGTAAAGACTTTTAACGGTTATTTTTTATGGCAAAAGGGAAAAGGTATTATGTTTTATTATTAGTTCCGTGATTTAATTCTAAGATATTGTCAACACACGGCATTCATACCATTGGAGACACTTTTCTTCATCGTCTTCAATTTTAATGGGGGGGGGGGGGAGTGTTGTATATCCGATTACCCTAGGCTCTAGTTAAACACCAACGCATCATGATAATCATGACATAGACACGTCAGCCAAAACCCTTGAATCATCAGGACCAAACAGACCCTTAGACTTTGTCTCCTCCACGTCATCATTTCCACAACAAGCCTTTTTTACTCCCTTCCACACTTTCCTCTCAAAAACCACATATACACTCATACACGAAAGTATTCGAACGCTTACAATTCTAATATTCAACTAATGAAGTATGTATGTTAAATTGAAGCATTTGATGTAATATGACACATATAGCAAGGGATGGGTCTTAAGACTACATAAGTAGGATTAGACAGTAATTCAACAATTTATACCGTTTTTACACTACATTTATTGTAAACACGTACCAGAAGCGGCTCACAAAAGTATTCGAACGGAACATTTAATAATTATTTAAATTGAATAATTTAAAGTTTTAATAGGAAGTTGGCCCACCTTTGGCTTTTATAACGGCCCTAAGTCGGTTTTCCATTGAGTGGACTAACTTAGAAGTAACATTTGAATCAATTGATTGCCATATTTCAGTAATATTTCGTTTTAACGCTTCTTTCGAAGTAATAACTGTATTTCTCAGTCTTCTTTCTACTTCATCCCATAAATGGTCAATGGGGTTTAAATCTGGACTTTGCGGTGGATGTGGTAAAACGTGTGGAACGTTATACAATATCCATTCTTTAACTATTTTGGAGGTGTGCTTCGGATCATTGTCCGATTGAAACCAGTAATTACATGGTAAATTTAATTTTGATACACTATCTTTTAAATTTTCCTGCAAAAATTTTAAGTACTTCGTTTTGTCCATTATTCCATCGATAAACACAAGATTTCCCACTCCACTGCGTGCCATGCAGCCCCAAACTAATACAGATCCACCGTTATGTTTAATAGTCGGCCGTAGATTTCGTGGTTCTAATTCTGTATTCTGTTTTCTCCAGACATTTTTACGTCCATCACTACCAAAAACGTTAAATTTACTCTCATCAGAGAATAACACAGTGTCCCAGAACGAATTATTTTTATAAATAAATTTTTCGGTGAATTGTAAACGTATAACTTTATTTTTCTTGCTAATAAATGGTTTTCTCCTTGGAACTCGTGCATGTAAACCGTTATTTCTTTATGATCGGCGACACAATTCTGGATGCACTTCTTTCTGAAACTGCGTAGCCACCACTGATGCCAATTGTGATCCAGAAGTGAAAGGATCTTGTTTGTTTTTTCGAATAATTGTCCTTTCTTCTTTTCCAGTTAACTTTTTCGGACGCCCACAACGGGACTTATTAGCAATGTTACCTTGCGTATTAAATTTCTTCACAATATAATGAAGTGTAGACTTGCTTCTGTTCACAAGTTGTGCAATGTCACCATATGATTTGCCTTCCTTATGCCAATTTATTATTAATTCTCTGACAGACTTGCTTGTTTCCGATTTCTTGCGATTCATTTTGTTATATTATTAGTAATGAAGACTGTGGCAAAAATTTTGAATACTGTTTCGCTGGGACCCTCTGCTAGTGAACTGAGAAATATTTGGTTACATTCTATTATCGTTGGAAATGCTTAGTTCTTCAAAGTTCGAATACTTTTGTGAGCCGCTTCTGGTACGTGTTTACAATAAATGTAGTGTAAACACGGTACAAATCGTTGAATTATTGTCTAATCTTACTTATGTAGTCTTAAGACCAATCCCTTGCTATATGTGTCATATTATATCAAATGCTTCAATTTAATATACATATTTCATTAGTTGAATATTAGAATTGTAAGCGTTCGAATACTTTCGTGTATGAGTGTATATATAGCAGTCCGTCGAAACAGAGTGAGAGCTTCTTCTTGCATATTTCAGTGCATAAGGTTACACTTTGTACCCTAAAATCGCCATCGTGTATACACTTAAATAAAACTCCTCTCGATTTTATTATAAACTGTTGTACTCGATTTCCAAACGCGGAATCCAACAGTGTTATAAATTTTATTCATTTTCGTTCATTTTTTTTAAGATAAATAGTTTGTCTAATTGCTATTCGAAGTGTTGCAATATAAAGTGCCTAAAGTTCACAAGAGGCGAATATATGTTATGAAGCCAAAAGGACACCTAGGCAACTATACAGATGTAGCTGAAGAGGGTGGCCGATTGTATTAGTTATTATTAATGTGGGATGAATGGTTCATTGTGAGTGCGTATGTGCGGGCGACCGGATCATGTTGCGACAGACCGGCGCTGGTATGTTTGGGAAAACTCGAGTGAGTGCGAAAGTGTGAACGAAAAGTGTTTAGAACTGAGTGATAGGGAAGTGTATGTTTTTACGAATGTAAGTTATGGATGCGAGGGACAGAGTGCAAGCGAGATGAATGCAAGGGGGTGAAAGAGTATAAAGCTTGGATGTTCGGAAAAAGCATAGAGTAGAGTTGCGACTGCCTTGCGAGAGAGACTGTTAATTGCGTCAGCGTTTTTACACCGTTATTCTTTTAAATATATTAGCATTTAGCAAAGTGTTACGAAGATATCAATCACCCCATTCCTCGAGAATCCTACAGATCTGATAGAACCATTTTTGTGTAGCAATATTATAATCGTCAAATGAGCTAACGATGTCTAATACGGCTTCGCACTGTCCCAGAGATCTAAGTTCTACGTATACCTTCGTTTTCTTTTGTTTCCGTATTCCTCAGTGTAGTCATACTAGTTTAGGTTATATTCCCTTACGACTGGGGGGCCTTTCCTTTACTATTCTCTGATTACAATATGACTTCTACTCACAGTAAAGTGTTGATGATAAGCATCGTCTCACGTCTGTGATGGAGGTTTCTTCACAATGTCGCAGTCCCCGAAGTTCTACGTTGTTGTCTTGTGGTTGGATAGTTGAGCTTGTCAAGGATCCTGGCAAGATTGCCAATAAAACTCGTTCTGTTATGCCGCGGCTTTGTAGGTGAGAGGATGGTCCGGGATCCGGATCGGAGGCTCGGAAAGTTACGGACAAAGATCGAGACTTTCGGACGAATACTGAAAATCTCGATCTTTTACACCTTTGTTTTCTTACAGTAAAAGTTACAAGACGACACGACTTGACAGCTTTCCTGTCTGATAGTCGTAGTCGCGTGTCGAATTCATATTTCCCGATTGATAATGGGTGCGATACCAAATTCCATGGGTCATGGAATTCCTTATCGGTCAACGTCGGGTTGCTGGAGGCATTGAGCCATTAGTTATAAATTTGATGAGCCAGCGACCTGTGATCTTTTAGGGCCGCACGTAACAGTACCATTTTCATCAGAAAAATGTCACAAATTTGTTTTGTGAAAAAGCCATAAAAAAATAATGAAAAATAAGGAAATTTTGTTGTTTAATTGGTAGTGATGTCACTCCCATATACACGACCTGACACGTATTATGTTACACTCTTCGGCAACCGAGGCCATCGAAATTCGCTGTCCTTTTCTTCGTTCGAAAGGGGATCACAGAAAGCGTTTCCTGAAAACTGAATGTCTCTGACTGGACCTGAGTTTTGCACATTAATAGCGAACTTATAATAATCTTATTCTCTTTGCCAAAATTTCATTTTCTATTTAAATTAGTTTGTTATTGAAACTCATTAATAGTTTGATAAACTATTAATAGATTAATAGTTTAATAGTCCTTGAAATATTTTAAATGATATTGAAATATTGGAATATTTCAATTTGGAATATTTCGTCGTTAAAGGACCTAGCCAGACGAAGTAATCATAAATGACCTTCAACATATTTGAACGGCCGTTGCGCCATTTGAGTTTCGGTTATTTTTTCTCACTTAATTGCATGCAGAAATAATGAAAAAAATCTGACGATTACGGTTATTGTTATTCATATTTGAGAATTGCTATCGATTTTTTGGTTGAAAATCATAATTACAAAAAATGAAAGACACGTAAAAATTCCACAAATCCAGTTTTTTTTTATAGACATTGAAAAAGGGCATCGATCCTATTCTTACAGTAGCAACATATCATTAGAACTTTTTTTAATCGAAAAAGTAACTATTATGAAATAAACTTTTACAACAGTATGGATAAACTCATGTGCAAAGCTAAAGTAAACCAAAAATGAAAAGATTAAAAATTTCAAAGGTCAAAAAAGAACTACGATTTATAGGGGTCTACAGTTTTATTAAACTCTATATAGAAATTTATTAAACTCGATATAGAAAACTCCCATGTACTTTAATTTCTTTATACGCAACTCTAGAGGGAAGGCAATGGCTGGGGGTACTTTTTAGGGGCAGCAACACCGGTTGTGGTTGTACAGGAGCCGCCACACCGGCTGCGAGTATGCAGGGGCAGTCATAGGGTGCAGTGTGGCATTTCGATTATCGCAACTCTAAAAGGAGGGATTTTCTACCATTTGCATTTGGAAAACTTTCATATGCAACCGATTGGAATCTCTAATTCTGACTGTATCACACGAATAAGGGACTATACTTCGCGGTCCCAACTATTACCACAGATTCGGACATTGCAAAATCAGTTTCGCATGACGCAATGAACACTAAATTCCATCGACAAAACTACTGCCTTGTCTACGTAAAGATACCTCGGGTTTTACCTTACGGGCCGACGAGGCGTTCGATACGCTGTACATACACATCGTGTATGTCTACTAACCCGATCGAACCACTACGTTGGTTAAAAAAATACATGCTTTGTGAAACGCAGTAGGAGGTTCCTTGCATTTATCGCTCCCACACCATCAAATGGCAAAGGCACACGTCGCTACGTTCACGTGAAGCTATAGCGATTTCCGCCGTCATATGTCCCGCCAACACCATGGCTCCCACCGCATTAGATGCTAATACAATGGTCACCATGACATTGTCGTGCGTTCCATCACAGGTGACGTAACTTAACATGTCTTCTTTCTGCGTATGGTATTTTCGTACGAAAACGGATACACTTGTTCCATTGCTGGAACGTCAAACGTGTTATGTGTTAGGGCACACCGCGCGGAATTGAACATGGTAACGTGCACCGTGATTTTGCGCTAACTGCGATCTGGGAACGTACCAATACGTTTCTTCTCGGCGCGTAGTGATTCGGTGGACGCATGCTCCACGTTTGGATGGTAGCAATAACTCTAAAGTTGAAATATAGAACTCGAGCAATATAATTCGATAATCTAAGTAACAAAATCTCCAGAATTCAATGTTCGTATGCTTCCTGCGCTACTGATTTTGCAATGTTAATCGTCTACTTTTATATACGCGGTCCTAAGTCCAATAATTGAATCTCATATTTTCTGTGCGTTTTCGAATATTCGCGTAGACGCGATCGTGCAGCTATTGCGTAGACTTCAATCCCGCTTTAAGACAACGCGTTGATATTTTTCACAACGCTAAAACAACCGCGACAACAAATTCTCGCAACGCTAATTTCTCACACAAAAATAGTATTTCTATTAATTGATTCGCGGCATGGAGTAAGAATGACAAAGTCTAGAGGCCCGATGGTGGAGAGGCACGGTTCCTCCACTATTTCACTTTGTCATTATCAAAAACGGTGGCTACGCAAACTTTGTTATATTTTTCCGCTACGCTAATTCAACCCGTTGTGATTCTCTCGCAACTCTATTCGAAACCACAAATGCCTGCAGCATGCCGGGCAGTCGTTTTGACTGCGGGGAACACTTTCCCAGTGCAGCTCCAGCATGGGCACTTGAAATGCCGAAAAAGACTCGAACGCAAACGGGATCGTTTTTTGCTGCGCAACGCTAATTCAACGGACAGAGGATCCAAAAGAAGACTACTTTATTAAAAAAAATTCTTATATAATCTTTATATCTTAAAAATTGCATCAAGCCGCAATCAAAATGAAATGACATGGAAATCGCGACCATTACTAGATCGCGAGTATCTCCACAACACTAACATTGATCCTCTATTTAAAGTCGATTAATGCAACACGTGTTTTTTTTCGCAACGCTACTGTATATCGCGGATGCGTCCATCACGGCTGAGCGTCAGACCGGCGAAGCCTGCCTATGTATACAACTGAAAGAACTGGGTACTGGTAAGGCGGATGCCTTCGAATGAGTATTCAAAATCAAGATAAATTACTGAGTAGTTTATTTCTTACAGTGATGTCGTGTCGTATCTAAGCGATCTAGCTGCTGTGACTCGGCGTGACTGAACTTTTTATTCGACTGTACTTGAACTATGACTCGGCTGAGATTCGGCTGTGACTAGACTCTACGAGTCGTTAGTCTGTTACCTTATATTCCAAAACCCTTGCCGACTGATTGGTGGAAGTCCTATCGAGGAAGAACGTCGTTTCGTTAAAAATCTAATTTTGGTGATGCAGCGGGGTGTCTTCTGGACCCCGTGCTAAGTGCGGTACGTGACTGTTGGCTAACGTCAACGGGCCCAGCTTTCCCGGTTGATAGAAAGCAGGCACGCATCGCTGGGACACTTTAAGCTGGAGACTTTTCGGCTACCCAAAATTTATGGCGTTCACTTGTACTATTGAGTTCGTCGCTAGGAACTAAGCTAAGTGGCCAAAATCGTTAAAGACGTTGTTGGATTTTTCATATCTAATTGTACATATAAGCAAAAATGATCTTTGTGTTGAGAAACACTTTTGAGTGCCAGTTACGCGGAGCCTGAATATTACTCTTAGCAATGGGTCTCCGGCAGTACCCCGACTCTTAAGGGTCGGGGGGTGTCATAAACACATTTCAGGCCCAGGCCTTTTCTTTCGTTCCTGGCTTCAAACCTAAGCAACGGTTTTCCGTTGCACATTTTTTCGTTAGTCTCGTCCAGAGTATCGAGGTGTCAGGAGCTAAAGTAGTCCTTCCGAATCTCTTTAAATAAATCAGTTTTCTTATTAAATCAACTGAGTGTTTATTATAATAAACCCCATATCCCAACATTAATCTAGTACATCAATGTTACTGATACGCATACTGAAGACTGAAAATTTTATCGAAATCGGTTGACGAAGATAAAAACAGCATTTTCTAATAAGGATCTCCATAAGAAAAAGATTGAATTTTGTCAGTACTTGTAGATTGTATTTATTCTGTTTTTTTATTCTATAATTATTACAGAATATTTTTTGTCTAAAAATTATTATTTTATAAATATCGCAATAATTTCCAAAGTAATTTTAAATTCTGATATTTTGTTTGAATGTTACCTAGTAATCACTTTCATATTTCCTATATGTGTAAACTCCATACAATCCAAGTTTGCAAAAACTTTAACAGCTTATATCTCAGTAACTATTTGTTTGCGACATATGGTTCCTTTTAAACTTTTTCTCTTTTCGATAAACAGAAGAGGTTGATGTAAAAAAGAAATTGTAATAACAACTTTCTTCGTTATAAACAATTTTGCGGCAGGTTTCTTTTACAAACGTCCACTGACCGTTACCGTCACCGTTCACAATTTACGTCCACAATCAGATACCTCAAAACATTATATTTCAAATAATTCAAAAAATCAAATAATTTTTTCAAATACACGACCGCCATTTGTTTTTTTTTTTAATTTTGAGTTCAGGTTTGTAACCGGCGATCCCGAAAACTTTAGAATACTAATTTTTTGACAGAACGAACAATTTTTTAACGTACACGATCGCCATATTGGATCTGCCATTTTGTTTTTTAAAATTTTGTGTTCAATTTCGTAATCAGCGACCATGAAAACATTAAAACATAAATATTCAATTAAATCTGAGTCCAGGACGTTGTTTCTGGAAATTGCAATCCACCTAGGTAAGGGGCCAATCCTGTACAGTCCTTGTCTGAGCAAGAACATGATCGTATGAAGAAAAAAGATGGAGATATTGGAGGAAGATTCGCTTCCTTGTTGGTCTAGTAATTGGATGTTGATCGGATTTGTTCACGCATGCGTGACGATTGTAACATCAGTAAAGTACAATTTTGGTTAAAATGGGGTACTTTACCATCCCGTATAATTTCGCAAAGTTTATGATTTGATTATGAAAAATGAATGTGTAACATATGTATGCCAATCAAATGATAATAATAATTTATCAAAACTACGTAACACGTTTGTTTCATCGTCTCATCCTGGACTCTTTCGATTTTTTCCTGCCAATAATAGTACCTCACTACTTTCACCACAATATAGATACATTACTGCGCCGGATGCGCATGCGCTAGAATCCCTGCGAAGATCCCCACTGAAGTAGTCAGGTAATTCGGCTAACGAAACTTGCGAGTCAGTCTTGGCTAAGCCGTCGAAGAAGGAAGAATGTACTGGTGAGCGAAAGGAACCTGATCTACGCGATGAAGGTATGTAACTTCAAAATGTTGTTTAACCCTTTGCACTGGAAGCTACTTTATTTCCAAAATAAAACATTTTTTCCGACCTAGAATATTGCCCTCCTATATATATATATTTTTCATGTTATACCTACGAAAATAGTGCAACTTGCTCGTACAATACCGAAATGTTCAGTAATTTATTAAATACAAACAAATTTGGTAATGTAAAAAATATTTTGAGGCGTGCGTATGTGCGTATATGACATGCAGCTATATCACGGTTTTTGTGCCCTTCCACGATCGTTGTTACAACGAAGTGCGTCGCGGTGATCGGTTTCTTCGGTTGTTTTCCTCTGAAAGTCACGTCGCGGACTTCGTTTTTTTTTTGTTTCGACCTACCTCGTGTTTTCCTTTCCGGCACGTAGTCACCTCAGACCACCAGCCATTTGCAACGGTCGTGCTAATAACGAACGCTATTTCTCCACGTGCCGGTTGTAAGTACGCATTATCTGGTTTGATTTGTACTACATTTGGATTAGTTTTCGAGTTAGTTTTGCGTTAGATTCAAAATTTCTTTAAAATTTAATGTGCGAAATAAAATGTTAGTGTATATCACCTTATAAAATATATATTTTTTTGCAATAACTTTATGTCAGGATAAAAATTTATATGAATAATCATATAATAATCATTTTTACCCATAATATAAATTTGCAAAAATTATATATCAATCATTTTGATGTATTCTTAATTTTTTTAAATAAATGTTTTATACCTATTGGAAAAATAATAAGAAGGTAAAGATAGATCCAGATTGTTTGGAAGAACGTGAATAATCATGAATAACCATATTACGAGAAGTGCTCGGAAACAGGCCATTTGTCCGCACTGTGCGGCGGTCTCTTTATTTTCCGAGATATTCGCAGAAAACTGTCTATTTTGATGCAAAATTCTGCCTATTTTGAATACCCGAATTTGTTCTTTAGGGCGTGGGAGGGTTCCTTCGTTAAAATCCATAGAGGCATTTTTATTATCCACTCTATTAAATTATCGAGTCGAATTGGTCAATGTTCTTTCACTTTGCAATCAAATTCACAGAAGTCATAGATTCACAGAATCTATTCATGATCCCCAGAAGTTGTTTCTATTATAGGGGAAGGAGGGAATTCAATAGTCAGGATAATCTCCAACTCCTATAAATTATATTTATTTGATTTTACAAGAAGATTCAGGCGCGTGTGCGGATACCGTGTGTCTGGGTCGCCGGTTCACTGGTAACTGACTGACGCGATTCGTTTCTTTATAAAACAATCTCCTGGTAACGACAAAAGACGCGCGTCTTCCTGGCAACGACAAAACACGCGCGTCTCCTCGGTGTGCTTTTGTCACCGCGCTGTTCCAATGTTTTCCGGGACGCGCGAGCACACACCTACACACATACATACTGAATGCAAGCGCGCCCGCAGTCATTCCAAACTATCTTATTACCATTAATTTCCTACACTATACTATATATATCGATTGCCAATTGATTCCTTCAAATATTTCGATGCTTTAAATTTGTCTGTGAGTTCGGACCTGACATGGGTATAGAATTTCCGCGAGTGGAAATACTGGAACATTTCGGCAAGAAAAAAACGTAGATAAAACGAAAATATACGAAATAGACATAATAGAGGATTTATTTTTTACATATTAAGAAGCAATATTTTATTCACTATATTGTCTTTTAATCTATTTCTTTTTTTGACTAATTCTTTCGCCAGTCTTTGAGAATACTCTGTCGGAAGGAACAGATGTTGCCATAACACAAAGATACTCCTTTGCAAGCTTTTGCAGTTTCGAACCTACCTGCAACTTCGAACCCAGTGGTTCTGAATTAGAGATTACAAATTTGATTTTACAAATATGATTTATACAGCGCATATACTAGAATGCTTACGAATAGTTTGATTATAATAACAATATTAATATTACCGTGATCACGGGTTCGGATTCGGTTACAATATACTCCGACTGCTGACACTGGCCTTTGAAATGGTTTGTCGCGAAACAACTGAACGAACTATTTTAACTTCAAAAGAGACTACTGAATTATTGACTATGATTAAATAACTGATTGTTCACGATTGTCTGACTGACTGTTTATAACTGAATTTGAGGAGTTGGCCCCCCCTTTTTAATAAGATGGACAGTCCCTTTGTTTTTCAAAAATGCTGGCTCAGGAGTCTCTACCTTGCATCTTTTTACCTTTTTGATGTCTCCTGACTAGTCAGCTGTGAGTGTCGACAGGATCCTTTTACCATGAAGTCTGCGTCTTTTCTTATAATTTGGCATAATTTGACAGCTTTCCTGTGTTATAAATTTACGAGGTAGAGGAAATAAAGCAATACCTGTTATAATACATACAACACTTCAAAAATATATATTAAACACTTTGGTCTCAGTCTAACATGTTTTCTCTGATCAAAATATGCAAACGAAAGGTAAATTAACTCGGCCATCTCTGAGAACTCGCACACGACTCCGTTACACCAAACGAACTCTCCAGACTTATCCCCACTCTCAGTCCTACACACACACCTATATCCTTTCAGTCTGTAATATAGGGGTCGATTACTCTATACAACACACTCCCTTAATCGCGTCCCTATACCATGATATACTCTATACATTTTTTTACAGTTACATACATATATACTTCTTAACACTCTCTATACATTTTCTCACAGTTACTTACATACATACATCCTTCTTAACTACTATCCATCTATTTTTTTACGACACTAATACATTTCTTATTAGTAACTTGTTTTTGCTACTACTTTCAGTGGACTTCTATTCTGTAGGTATGCAGCAACTAGAACTGCTTCTTCCCACATTTCTTTTTTTAGTTTGCTTTCAAACAGTAACACTCGTGCTTTATCCAGCAGGGTATTCGATTTGAACCTTCAGCTATTCCATTTAACTGGGGTGTGTATAATCCATGGTGTTGTATAATCCAATACTATTCCTTTGGATCTACACCAGCTCTTTATTTCTCTTGTGTACTCTCCTCCATTGTCACACCTTACTTTATGTAACCTTAGGTTCCATTTTGTCTCAGCTGTCATAATATATTGCTTTAAAATCTCTAGTATATCGCCCTTTGACTCAAGTAAGTAAACCATTACGAAGCTCGTATAATCATCCATAACTGTCATAAAATACCGTTTTCCATTCCCAGGCCACTTTATCCACTGGGCCACAAACATCTGTGTGTATCAACTCAAGACGTATTTTTGCATACACTCTTGATTCTCCAAAAGGTGTCCTCAATTTTTTGCTTCTACACATATTTTACACGTCTCAATATTTCCATTCGGTTGTTCCTTTGATAGGGGCATTCCAGTTACATTTCCCAGCAGTTCTTTTATCTTTCCATAGCTCAAGTGACCTAACCTTTTATGTCATTCCAGCAGTCAGTCACTCTTCTTCTTTCACTAGTAATGCTTCTGGTCTCTTAAGCTTCCTTGAATTTTGTTTGTAATACAATCCAGTCACGCGCTTTCGTCCTCTAAAGATTTCCCTTCCGTTCTTGTATACTCCCAGTTAGCCAAATACCCACTCGGAATGTGTGCTGCACACATTGCAAACAAAAGACTTATGTATTTGGTACCAAACTCTGCTCGAAGCATTTGGTCCTCATTTGGTATGATTTTGGCACCAAAATTTGTCGCCAAATTCCTACTCAAATGCGGAAACATTGTTCTAACAGTAAATATCGGGAAAAATTGAAGTAAATTTTCCTGTGTAGGGTGGGAAAAGGTATTTTATTTAAATTTCGATGCGTAATAAAGATAAAGTGATGCGTAAACACCACAATGTGTCGTCAAAGACAAAGTGCCGCGTTGTGGTAGGCGAAGAGCGTACGTGCGAGAAAGAGAGAGATAGAACGAGCGCGAAGAGTGTGCGAGACAGAGTGAGCACGGGTTGTGTGTGTGAGAGAGAGAGAGAGAGAGAGAGAGAGAGAGAGGGGGGGGGGGGGGGGGGGGGAGAAAAGAGCCCGAAGAGTGTGCGTGCGAAAGGAAGTGGATTCGAAGAAGATTGAAAGAAGGATATGGAAAGGAATGACGGAATATTTTTAATGTCTATTAATTTGTTATTCAAATTGAATTTATTTTTAAATTCTTACAAATAGGATAATACAATATAATTTAAAATTAGCACTAAAACAGTGCTGTTTGGTGTTGTTGTTTTTTTATTATTTTAAGTGGAGGGAGGTGGAATGCTTTACGCACGACTTTTCGGGGCCATTCCAACCCCGAGAAAGTGTGGGACTCTCCAAGCAATCGCCCCTCCCCCCTTTCAGAGGGGTGATGTAATGGCGAGGGTTTACCCACTAAACCCCCCCCCCCATCCTCTTGCGCCCCCGGTTACTGTCGTTCAGCCTGCCTCCAAGGATTTGGTGGTCTCTCACTGTCCGACGGATTCTTGTGCCGGGCCCTTTCTTTTCTTGCCTCAAGGACACTCTCATCGAATCCTGAAATTCGAGGCGAGTAGGCCTTCGAAAAGCTCTGCTTTCGCAAGCTGCATCTGCAACATTAATTTACAAAGATTATTTACACGGTCATATTAATGTTAATGTATTAATGTATTTATGTCATGTATTAAGTAATAAATGATTCTTACCGAAAAGATTCTCCGTGCCAAACCATGTATAGCAGTTTAAGAGGCTGTCTGTGACAGCCTCTTTAAAAGAGGCACTGAGTGCCTTTTTTAAATTGGAGTCACCCAGGTATGGAAAGTAATCAACCTAAAAAATAATATATCATTAATATATACACTGACATGTGCGTGCGCACATAGCAGTCGAATAAATGCATACACTTCCTACATTATTATACTGCTCGTCTTCCCTCGTTTGAAGATATAGACACTCCGGTTTTCTGCCATAATTCCTGGGCTGGTCCTTTCTGCTTAATATTCTACAAAGAAAAAGTAAATTTTGTTAATTATTATTAAGTATTGCCATCATACTGTCACTACTGTAATTTCAATTCGTTAAATTACATACTTATCTATTTTTTGGTTTATGTGGCTCATCATTTTGATTAATTGCTCATAATGCCATATGGTAATGGCTCCGGCGGGGGATGCATAGAAGAATGGACGCATGGATGCATGGTCTGTGGTATAGGAGGTTGAAGGTGGTATAGAATGAGATGGTATACGATGAGGTGTGGTATACGATGAGGTGGTATAGGGTGGTATAGGATGAATCTTGCTTTGTGGACAATAATTTAACGCACACTCAGGGGAACAACATCTTATCTCTTCTACGTACCCATTCATGTTTTTCTAGTTTGCCAAAAGGTGTAAGAAAGCTCATTAGTATACCACGTACCAGTGTCGTCACCTCTGTGACAGAACCATGGGAGTATGTTCATTTTGATGTAGAGTTGAAAATAGTTAAACAGTTATCTTAATGTTCTCCAGTAATTCCTGGAGAGTCGCAATTGGATTTTCATGTGGGTGGATGTAGTTTAGATAATTCCAATACAATTCAAATTTGGCCTATTCAAGTAAGAATTGTAAATATCTTAAATAGTAAACCTATTATAGTAGGGATTTATAAAGACACTCAAAAACACAAGGATTGTAACAGTTATCTTAAAAAATTTGTCTCTGACATAAACTTGATAATGTCAAATGGAGCCATTACGTTCCACGAGAAAAAAATTCCAGTCATATTAAGGTGTTTTATTGCTGATGCACCAGTTTGAGCCTTCATTCTTCGTCACAGAGGCCACATGTCTAATCGACCTTGGTCCAAGTGCAAAGTTTGTGGTACAGACGAAAGAGGTAGTCAGGTTTTAAATGGTATTATACATCCTTTATGAAGTGAAGAATACACCAGGCGTTCCGATGAGGATCATCATAAAGATGGACAAAGTCCATTACGTTTGATGCCAATAGGAATGGTATCACAGGTGCCATTCGAGTATATGCATCTCGTGTGTCTAGGTGTCACTAAAAAGTTGTTATCTGCCTGGATGTGCTGCAAATATTACCCATTTTCAAAATTATCTTCTCGACAAATTTTCATAATCTTAGAGAGAATGAGAAGGATCAATAAATATTGTCCATCCGAGTTTGCGAGGCGTTCTAGATCAATAGATATATTTTCCAACTTTAAAGCAACAGAATTTCGGCAATTTCTTTTGTATACTGGTCCAGTTGTCACCTATGGAGTGCTGAAGGATACTGTATATCGACACTTCTTGTTTCTGCACAGTGCCATAAGAATAATGGTTTCACAGGTTTTTGTTAGCAGATATTTAAAGTTTGCAGAAGGAGCTTTGCAACAATTTGTTCGTCGTTGTGAAAAGTTCTATGGCCCAACTTTTAATTCTCGTAATTTCCACGGTACTCTCCACTTGGCGGATGACGTCAGACGTTTTGGTACATTAGATTGATTTTTTGCTTTCCCGTATGAAAGCAACATGTCCATTTTTAGAAAATATTGCAGAAAGCCAGGAGAACCCCTTCAACAATTTTCTAATAGAATGAGAGAGATAAAACATAATGGCAGTAATAAGGGAGGTGGTGGTGGATGTTTCATAATAGTAGTGCCATCCAGCAGCATATCGCCTTGTCATCTCCAGCACTAGAAATTTTTAAATGCGATACTTTGGGTACTGAAATAACATATGTTAGCCAGGAAGGTGTTAGGGCGAAATGTTACCGAATGCCATTGGAGGCCATGAACGTTTCCAACGAATCGTCGACGGATGAAGAAGACGATAACATATTGAGAATGTCCCAGTGGGTCCCAGTGTTATGATAAATTATATTATTATTATATATAGACACAAGAGAAATAAGATGCCCTCGAATGGAAAATAAGATGTAGGGATGATTAATAAGAGTTTGCCAGCCTTACGGGAGAATCTGTCCCTCGTAAAATACGATGTTTTCTACTGCCCACTAGGATATATAGGCCTCTGAGGAAATTCTCGTCGGTGAGAAGGTGAATCGTCACGGAACCATATCGATTATTATCAAATGTTGCATTCTCCGAGGAACGTGTTCGAGTTAAACAGATATCTTTTTTGGTGTTGCTTTTTAAGGTTTAAAACGTTAATAGAGAAACTAATATCAAGGACCAAAAAGTTTTAGCCCTTTAGCTCATCTGTAAGGGTAGTTATAGAGGAAAAACAAAAATTCAGTTTTTCACATTTCGGATACTAGACCACATACTTTGAATGTTTTCAGATTTTTCCGTTGCAAACTCTGGTTGTAAAAATCGAGAAACACGAAAAAAATCTTCAGATTTCATATGGAAATCGAATAGATACTAGTACAGAATTAATTTAGCAATGAGATATTGTCCTAAGTATTCTACTCAATTTTTTTTTCAAAATTTCTGCGTTTGGTGTGTCATAGTAGGAAAAAATAAAAACCACTTTTTTCGGCGTTTTTTCTGTGAAAAACTAAGTTATAATAATCGTAAAAATATATTATGTAACATCAAACATTCTTACTTTCCGAGAAATATTGTCCAGACTTTAAAAATTGCATAGTATAAAAACAAAAATTGTACTATGCAGGATATATTCGAATATTTCGAAGGTTCTTTCAATGGCGCCGCTAATTTCAAGATTTAATTTGAGTGCTTAAAGCTTGCATCGGACACTGCGGCCAGGCATTCCAATCCTTGGACATCCAGTAGAATAACCGGAGGAGTAAGTGGAGGGGAAGGAGTTTTAGTGGGTTGTCCCTTGCTTTCACATCACTCCTCTGAAACGGTGAGCGATCGCTTGAGGAGTCCCACATTTTCCCAGGGTTGGAATGGCCCAGAGAAGTTGTGCGTAAACGCATTAAACCTCCATCCACTTTAAATAATAATAATTTAAATAAAAACACCAAACAGCACTTTTCTGTGGTCCAAACAGAACTCTTCAGTGCTCATTTTAAATTACACATTTAATAAATTTAAGTATAACTCCTAAATTACATTTTAACTTAAATTTGAATTTATTTGTACAATTATACAATTACTATTTAATGCAACTAGGGTAATACAAACAATTACAAGGGATATTTTTAAATGTACATAAAAAAATTAATATACATTAAAAATATTCCGTCGCTTCATTCCACGTCTTTTCAACCGTTTTCTTCAAATCGTCCTTTCGTTAGTGTCGCGCTCATTGCCACCGACGCGATCCCACACTTTTCTCTCTCGCATGCACACTCTTCGCGCTCTCTTCTCTCTCACTCTCTTTGATATATGAGCCCCTTAGTTGACAAGTGAATCAAGTCCCTTTTCTTAATATTATAGAAATTAGACTTCCGTGTAATATCGTACAAAAAATTCAATACACAATGTAACTTTATCATAACCACATAAAGCGAAAGAACAGAAATCATGTCATTGTAACTAAAAATAAAGTCCATATTGTTTTCAATAGTAAACAAACAGTAAGGTAACGAATAATGAAGTGCCATTATTGCACTGAATTGTGATACCACTTTTGTGTGAGTAAGTGACTTACGCCATATGGCTATTAATGTATTCATAATCATAAGTTACACAAATGACATTTTTAATGCACTACAAGTTTGCTGTATATTATATATTAAAGAAATTTAGTCGTTGCTGGATTCTTCACCAGTATCTTCAATTGTACTGGTCTTTAATGCTGGAAAAAATGCATGATGAACTGGAGGGATAAATTTCAGCAAATCTATCATGTCCTTCTTTTTGGTCTCAGAAACAGGACGCACAGATGGATATAAATTTCCCTGCATTATATTTTTCAACTGCAATGGCCTGCCACACCGAGCACGCTGAATATTTAATATTTCATACTTAACATCCACAGAAATCGTAGTTTTATAAAAAATATCAAACTGTTTTCCGCGTTCATAGTGTAACCACTGAATGGTGAACCAATTTACAGTTTGTCGAAATGTATTTTTCTTACGCTTTGTTATTGACCGTTCTAGCTGTTTAGTTGAAAAAAATTCGTTTCTTTTCATTTCATAAACCACAAACTTGTTGGAATGTCGAGCAGTTTTCATACATTGATACCAATCTTCGTAGATGTAAATAGATGTGTGGCGTGCTGCAGATTCAACACATCCAAAATCTGAATCATTCGGTAAAAACGAATGTCCTGATATTAAGAATTTCTGTTCTATAATCTTCGCTGCAATATCATCACTTTGCACTAATTTTAACAGAGACAAAGCTATTTTTATATTACGATTTTGTCCAGTACAAGAATCACTATAAATAATTATCTTATCTTTATAATCAGGAACAGAGTTAATATGTTTAACTAAACATGATGCTATTTCTTGTGATCCTCTGGATGCTAATGTTTCATCCCAAACATAAAAGTATCCTTTATTTTCACGTAAGTCGTGAATACCGAGATTATAACAATACATATTTCTCTTATAGTACGCATCAGAAACTGTTAATATTGGAAATGGTAATGCTTTCTGTAAATCGATACTACATACATAAATATTATTTGAACACTTTGCATTTTTTATATCCTCTTTCATAGAACTATGTGCTGCTTCTGCTTTTCGTAAATGTAACTCATGTTCATCTTCAAGTTTTTTAATAACTTCTTGGTCACTACTTACTGCATCTAGTTTAATTTTATATTCATCACATTTCTTGCATGTGTCTTTCCGCGGTGCTTTAAAATGTAGATTAAAACGCGTATTAAATATATCTCTATACATGTGCTCTTTTACTGATAGTATGTTTAATTCAAAGCATTTTTCTTTATACAATATATACATTTTATGAATATTGAGATTTTCATTTAGATACTATCGGTTTGGATTGTGTTTACGTGTGTAATGAGATACATTAGCAGGAAAACTTTGAATATGATCACAAACATTTTTAATAGTATCTTCGCTAAGTTTACGCGGATTTGCTGCTTTACCTCTATTGTCATTTCCAACAGTTTTACCTTCTGCATGTTTTATTATAGCTCTCTTCACGCATCCCTCACTGACACCAAAAGTTTGCAAAAAATACTTCTTACATACAACACAGGTAGAGTCACCAATATTGGATAAACAGTATACGTTACTGCTACTTTTCATACATCTACTTTCATCTCGTGGTCGTCTTCTTTTTATAGGTACACTATGCATAAGTCCACAAAGATATGCATTTTGTGTGTCAAAGGATTCTATTTTCCAAAAATTATAGAAGTGATTCTTCCGTGTTTCTTCATCAACTTTGTCTGTACATTTTTTCTGGCATCCACAGTCTTTGTTTTCAAACTTTTTCGCAGGAACTATATTATTGTTCCGGTTTACGTATTCTGCACCCGAATTACGAAGTCGTTTTACAACATTCCTAGCCCAGCCATCACTATTTCTTACTCTTCTCCGACTTTTTGTAAGATTTGCGCTAACGTTAATCATTTCGAGCAAATATAATATATCACAATGTTACTGATACGGAAGCTAATAAGATACTAAACAGTTCTAGAAGTTAATGTAAACATGAATGACCCTCGTCGGTTTTAGTAAATACGAAAGGATTGTCGCGTATACATATACCAGTTTCCTTTAATCGAATGTAACAGTAGAGTAAGTCCATATGCTCCGTCGAATAACGGAGTAAGTCCAAGAGATTGGACTTATGCCATTATTCAAGATATTGTTACAGTCACTTTATTTAGGATGTAAAATTGAATCTTATTTTTTATTAGCATAAAACAAAGTATACACAAATTAATTTGTTAAATAAAACAAGTATTCTTAATACTTACTATTTCTATAAAAACCCCATTTTTCGTAATTTTGGACTTATGCCACTTGTCAACTAAGGGGCTCATATATACTTTGATATATATATATATATATATATTCCATGGTCTCGCGTTTTTGCATGCAACATCTGTAACACAATTTTAAGCAAAGATCATTCAAGTAATCATTAATATTTATGTAGCGAAGCAATAATAAATAATAATCTTTACCGATTATGTCCTGGATAATTTTTGTTCGGTAGAGTGGTTGGCTAGTGACCGTGCCATATCACGTGTACAGACAGGCATAGACTGTCTCTAGGATGCACCCTCCTGTGAACGAATCATGGTGTACTTTGAAAAACTAATTTTATGGTACAAATTTGGGTAATATGATTAGTGGCGAACCATCCATTATGATAAAAAAGGGTAAGTGTTCGATTTCTCGCGGAAGCATGCCTCCTCACATTAAAGTCGCGCGTCCCTCGGCACCATTCGTTAGGGCACGCGAGGATTTCACATTTGTACGCTACGGGCCTCATGGTCCGCACATTCGGCCAGGATGGGCTGCGGCCCTCCTGAGCAAACACAAGGACCACTCAGGCCAGGCTAATTTACGATGCCCAAGGAAGACACGGAGATCGAATAGGCTAAAGCGTGCCCTGTCCTTCGTCACCGGACCCAGGTCAGAGGCAATAAATTGCACTCAGGGTGCATCATCGAACTCGGGCTGAAGTGCCATAAAAACATCTGCGTGCCACTTGGGCCAAAATACGCGCACTGCTTCAGGGTTCCATAAAAAATACGTACATTGGGGAAATTCCCAATTCTACTTGAGGTGGAGACTTCTCTCCCCACCAATGAGGAGGATGCATGAAGATCCTCCCACCTCAAGCATTTGCAAATGAAGACATTTCTTCCCCCGTCAGCCTCTCCTATCCGAACTGACGACAAGCGAACCCTGAAGCAGAAGAGGCAGAATCGAAGTTGGCTCCGAAAGAACAAGTACACCACGCGCTACTAGACTCATAGAATCTCGGAGTAAATAGGCACACAATCAATTGTCCGTTGAAGTTCCTCCAACAATATTCGCGTTATCTATCATTGTCACCGGTCACTTTTCCATAATTTAATTATTCACCCAATGTTAGTTCGGCGGGTGATCGTGTTAGTGAAAGTTGAATAAATTGTTAAATAAAAGACTCGATTTATTTTAAACCCACTACACGGAATTTTCAGTAAGTAATGGATTATTTCATAATAAAGAAAAAGCTATCAGAGTCACTATTACGAATACTGCCTATTTTGAATGACTGAAATTATCTTTAGGGCCGAGAGGACCGGAGCCTAAACCGGAAAATGTTCAAAACTCAAATTACCCTGAGTAAACCTTTTGTTCGCAAAGTGTGATACAAATACTGTGCACAATTTGCTTGAAACAGCATTTGGCTAATTAGGAAACTTCACAGTTACAATAATTTTCGTACCTTCAAGATGAAGAATATATTCCACTTCCAATGTTTCCAATGTGTCCACTGATTGAATTAATTTTATATCGCTAGACTGTCTGTAGCAATTTAAAGAGAGTCTGTATCACATTCGCAGTTTAAGCTAACGATGAATACATATAGTTCTGACAACGGATGACTCAATGACATTCGCAGTTTAAGCTAACGATGAATACATATAGTTCTGACAAGGGATGACAACAAAGACTCCCAAATATCGGCAGCTGGTTACCTGGCTAGGAGACACGGTTTTCCTCCCATCAGCCTGGAGGGGAGTTTTTGTTCAACCTTCGTCAGCTGACACTTGGAACAACGTCTCACGCATTCTATCACGGTTCTTAACCGTGCGGTAGGTTTTCTCCACCCGTAAGTGGTTTTCTCCACTCGTCGGGATCGCTTCCGAGCATTTCGTTGATTAATGGATCGCTTCTCCGATAGTAAAGTTGCCCCTCGCGGATCGACCACCCGGGGTGGCTTTCGGATTTCCCTCGACTGTACGGAATTTTTCTTCGTACCACCCCAATATAGTCGCGGCGACGATCGGGAGTAGTTCCCCTTCCCCCTCAACGCTAGTCTCGTACAGTCGCGAAAGCGCGTCCGGAACGTGGTTCAACGCGCCCTATCGGTACGCGATCGCGAAATCATGTTCCAACAATTGTAATACCCATCTCGCTAGTTTTTCCGCGGGATTTTTTATGGTCCGTAACCAACGTAAGTGTCCGTAACCAACCAAGCTGTGGTGATCGGTATTTACTGTGAATTGGTAAACCTCTAAATACGGTCGGAACTTCTGTAATGCCGAGACTACCGCGAGGCATTCCAGTTCGGATGCGGAATATTTTCGCTCGGCCTTGGTTAGAGCTCGGCTCGCGAACGCGATAACACTTTCCTCCCCCACGATTTCCTGCGCTAAGACGGCTCCCAGTCCGGTACTCGCATCGGTCTGGAGAACACACGGTATATCGAAGTGTGGGCAAGCCAGGATATATTGAGTGAGTCATGGACGCGTTCGATTAGTCTGTTGTTCATACAGAACCGTCCTCTTCCACCAAACCCATCGATCGTGATACCAGCATCTTCGATATACACGCGTTGGTCTGTGGATAATTGCGTTGCACGTTTCCATCCCAGTAGGTTCGCTGTAGGTAAGCCAGGTCGGATTACTTTATCCGGTTCGTCAGGATTAGGAATGAAAGGAAGCAGGTTTTATATCCTCAGGTACATCTCAATCTCGTTGATTAACGACACCGGTTGTATAACGTAGATCTTCCACAACGGCTTTTGCGAGAATCCTTGGTGCAGGAATAGCCATGTGTATTATGATCTATACGTCCAAAGTCTCCTTAGCGTTAGGCCAAACGGGTATGTCCAGATCGTGATGTTTTCCTTCCAATTGAAAATCACCGATACATCTCAGATACGCGTCAATAGCTGGCGCGACACTGTAGTTCTTATCCTTCAAATAATTAGGAAGGGATTGCTCTTCAGGATCGAAATGACCTCGGAGCATGCGAATTTGTGCATAGCGAGCGAATAAGTGCATCGACATTACGTACCGATAACTAGATCTTGATACGACAGTTGCTAACCGTTTATCCGGCGCAGTTCTTAAGTCGTATTCTTTGTCTACTAATGGTATAAAAGACTCATTAGTAACGGTAAAGTTACGTCGCGCTCTAAGCTCATTATATCCAGCAAAGTCATCGCATTCGAACTCGATGTTCATAGGATCATTAGACAGTGGTGTAGGCTTTGTGCTAAAACGAACATTGTCAGACGCCCGCCTACCACCTTCGGGCCTAGGCAAGGGCGATGCTACAGTTGGTTTTAATCCAACTCGTTTCGGAAAGTTTTTCCTCTAAAACGGACATTTTGGTCGAGGCTTTGAATCTATAACAGGTTCTCCGCTCTCAGTAACATCGTCTTGAAGGGCTTTTTGTGTCTTGCTTGACATTGTTTTACGTTTGCTTGTTGCGTACTTCGCGAGATTCCTCAAATTAATTTTGGCAGATGTCTTATATAAATCGCCGCAGTTGTCTTATATTCCGCGGAACGGGAAGGGATAGAACAGGCGCGACTTTTCCGACATCTATTTTCAGCCCCTCCCTGCTCACCACGAACCCCTAGATACTGCACCTCCTCCCAACAGAATTCGAATTTCTCCGGATTCACGAGTAATCCGGCCAATTTAGTTCGTTTAAAAATCTTCGCGAGCCACGCGAGATGATCATCGAAAATTGTGGTTGCGATAATAATACCGTCCAGACGCGAACGCATTCGGCTCCATTTCCGGACCGATAAACCGATCTGATAACACTGTCCAACAAAATCAAACTTTTTTCGAATTTTGCAATACCTGTTGGGTGATTCTTATACACTTTGTTATCCTAAAACCAAATCTGAAAGCAGAATTGCTCCATCACGCAACGTTTTCGAAAAATTTTGGTTTTTGTAAAAATGCCGGATTTTAATACCAAATGACGTGTTACGCAAAAACTAAACACGCGAGGATGTTCAAATTTGAGTCAGGAGATAGAGGGAACTCTCCTCTACATATTCATATAGTCAATTATATTTTTATGTACTTCCTAATAGTTGTACATAGTTGTTAAAGTTTGAAAATGTGCCGACGCGGGTACTTTGTGCGCACTATTTTTGTATTTATGTGAAAAATCCTTTATCTAGCAGGAATTTACTATACAGGAATGCATTCTACAGACATTTCTGGTAAAGAAACCATTCACGAAAAGTATTTGGTTCCCTTAATATACGAGAAGGTTAAGAAAATAGTCATTGACAGCGTTTGCGCGACGCGTTCGCGCCAGACGGCCATTGCAGCCTTTTCTCGTATGCGTAGTCGACGTTGGTACCACTCAAGTATGTCTTTGCTTACTATGCTTAATTACATACATTTCTTTCTTACTCTCGCAGATTACGGTAGGACTGTCGTGGTACGGCTTCGGTTCCGACGGATGGCGAATGCACGGCGGAAAGTACGCGGTACGCTACGCGACGAGACTCGATTCGGTGCGAGAGAAATGCACGGGTCTGGCTACGCGGTATTACACGCCCGATGAACGATCCGCGAGCTCGCGAGGGCACGAATTCGCCCGTCGACCGTCTTCGTCGTTCCCCGGATATAATCCCAAGAACCAACTCGCGAGAAATATTATAACGAAGGATCACTGCGTGGGCTTACCGTTTCGCTGGTTTTCCCCGGGCGCTTCGATACGGGGCGGTATCTGTTTCGGATGATGTCGGCCGAATCGCACGGGATTGTCCTGCAGGTTGCCCGATCCGCCGGCGGCGGGAATAGTGCACAGCACGGAAGTTTGGACAACGCTCTCGGCACGTGGCGAGATCCGGGAAACGTATTTGATCTTACTCGTACCGCCAGTCTCGCGGAAAGCTACCACGGCAGTAATCCCTCGCGAGACGGAAACGCGACGGCAGGGTCCCCGCTATGGCTACTCTACGTTCTAGTACGGCTTTTCCCTAATCGGGCGCGTTACTCGCGTGAAAATCGTAGAATGCAGGACCGCGCTTCGCGACCGGGGAAAAGCGGCCGATCTCTCCTGGTATGGGGGGCGCCTACACCACCCTCGCCGAGGCCCCGTTGCAAGTGGCTAGGTGAGGCGGCGGCAGGACCGCGAAATATCGTGTCGGCTGGTCGACAGAGTCCTTCGTCCCGAATCGTCGCCTCCAGGTTGTGTGGCCCGTGTATGGCGTCTCCAATCTGCGAAATGACCGGTGCACCGGATTTTCCGCTGAAACGAGGCGACCTTCTATCTTGATAGCTGGATACAGGGGTGTCGTTAGCACGTCTGAAACTTGTCGGGTTCGGCGCGCGCGAAATTCGTTAAAATTGGATCTCCTTCCGATCCGGAAGTTCCTCGAGGAGCGTTTCCTAACCTATCGAGCCGTCGCAATATTCGCGCTAACGTTATTGTAGGCAGTTAGATCCCTTCGCTCTGCCGTTCGCAGCGATAAAGGGACGATGCAAAATTTCAATAGTATCTGTTATGAGGACAACGGTTCTGGCTTATATCGGTTACGGTTATGGTTCTTAAATAACAATATTATATCGATCCTATAACAGTTATTTTTGGGTTCCAGTTTCATTTATAATTCGGTTCTGTGACAGAACGTGGAGTATACAATGTGTGCAAGCAACTAAATCATCGTCAGTGCGACCCCAAAATACCACGATGAAAGATTAGCATGTACTGACAAAACACAAAACTGTTCGACGAGATCGGTCAACTATCGATATCTGTACTACCTCACTTCACCTATTTCGATGATTCTTTTAATATGTTGTATATGCAACATCGTGAACACAATAGTAAAAACTCACTTGTATATTTATAGTTTTGTTCTTATATAGGGCGAAGGCTCGGGATCTGCTTTCGCCGTATTTCAGATCAGGGTACCCATGCGACTTGACTTTGTTATGGAGTCGCCCGAGAGTGAACACGGAGAATGAGAGAGGCGAGAGGTAGTTGCAGACCATGAAGTTGTCAGCCGAATAGCAATACAGTATTCCCTCCGAAAGTGATAAAACCTCCGGGCTCTGGAGTACAGTTTTCTTTTGCTATAAGTCGATGGCTCGGTATGACTTTTGGTCTATTATGAATAGCGGTACCTATGTCGCTTCACTTTGTTCCTGTGTGGGCCGCGAGTGAGTAAGGCGAACGGCTTGAATGTGCCGGCAAACTACAAAGTAGTCGGCCGAGCATTCATATCTTTCGTTGCAAAAAGGATAGACTATGGCATTCTCTCTCGTTCTGGCACCAAGCGGTGTCGAGGCGACAACTTCAAAAGAAAGAGAGGGGATGAACATTTTCTTGGTGCGAGAAAGCATCGTGTCTTATTTCGGAAGAAACCTGTATCAATGACTGTGTAGGTCTTATGTATTTATTACGTTATTTGAAGTTTGCCGACGATAGAGAAGGATAGCGCGGTGGCCACAAAGAGGGATTGATTAAAATGAGTGTAATCACGGCATAATTTTGATCATGTATACTTACTTAATGAACAACCGTAGCTCACTATAATAGAAGTAAATATCATTAAAACTCTATCGAGCTTGGTCTCCTTCCAGCCATAAAAATATGATCAATCTAGAAAGAAATTACAGTGTCTTGTTCATTGATTACTTTTGGAATTGTCGAAGGGAATTCGGATGCTCACAGTTATCACTTTCGGGATAGTGGCAGCGAATTTTAACCGCTGTCGTTGGTGTAGGTCATTCACTAGACCTTTAAAACATTATGTTTACATTGACCACTTCTGGAACAGTGGAAGCCTCATCACATTCATTGAATTGATGGTTTAATGGAACCTGGTGCATTACTAATTGATCATCTTGTAATGAACAGTTTTACTGTTGTCACAATACAACTGTAAGGAACTACGAAGATAAAGAACGTGACTCTGATACTTCACCGATAGCAACGAAACTGAAGACGGAGATGAAGATTACAGAGAAGTTGCGATGAAGATTAGAGACAAGTTAACGAATTGCGGAGACCAGTACATTGACAAGATATCAAGAAGAAATATGTTGTAGGGAGTGGAAATGTATACTGAATAATAGCGTGTTCAGCTTTAACACGAACGGGCATTAGCATGATCTCTACAATTACATTTTGAGGCCATGGAAACATTTTACTTAATATAAACATAACCAAAACATAATACAGTTTTGTTATTGGAGAAACGGAAATGGATCAGAACGGCTTCTGCCGTTTTTCGTATCACACTACCTGTGCGGCTTGACTTTGCGAGAGGTTCGAATGTAGCGGCAAGCTATAAAGTGGTCGGCCGAGCAGTGGTAGAAGTGTGACATGCCCTTTCATTCTGCTGCATATGTACATCTTGTATTTGACTTGGCTTTGTTCTCGAGTGAGTCGAGAGAGGAGCAAGATGGAGAGTCAGCAAGAGGAGAGAGACAGCGCCAGACCATAAAGTTGTCCTTCTCGTTCTGGCAGTAAACGGTATCGCAAGAATATTTTCCGCAAAGATGTTTTGATATATTCTTTCTCTAGAAACGGCACCAATGTTCGTTTCGTGAATAGGAAATGTGTGTCTTCTCTGCTTTTTTTCAAGAATCCATCATACATGTATTTCATCAGTACTGAAGAACACGAAGTCGAGCACTACACCAGCTGAGCTTTGAAAACCCTGAGATAAAGATCAAAGAGGGGCTACTATAAATTAGACACAAGTAAAACATTCCAAATTATGCAAATATGTTATTAAAATTTCTAGAAAAAAGAATGTTTTGTATCTACATATGTCGACTACTACGACTCTGAGCGTCACCTTCTTTCCACGCGCTGTCCTTGTTTGCGTTTTAAACATTCGTTGCTTCTTAAATGAGTAAGTATAATCGAAATTCCCCCATGGTAGTAGGGATAAAATTGTATCACTCGTAGAAGGAAGACTGTATCTTTCGTTGGAAAACGATAAAATATGATATATCCTCATGTTGCGACACTAAGCGGCGTGAGGGGATAGCGATTTCCGTATTTCGGAACAAACACCACCGCGTTATAACGGAACAAAACTGTCTTATTTCAATAATTATTTAATATTATTTATTACTTAAACAATTATTTACATAAATACGAATATCGATCGTTGATCATTAATTTGCTTGTATACATTGTATATTCTGATACATGGCCGAACAAAATAACAGAATCGAAATATAACCGAAACTAGAATC
The DNA here is from genome assembly GCA_028454255.1 of Halictus ligatus. NCBI lineage: Eukaryota > Metazoa > Arthropoda > Insecta > Hymenoptera > Halictidae > Halictus > Halictus ligatus. The sequence goes on along the minus strand of CM052139.1, from coordinate 12,696,451 downwards.
AAAATACAGAATCGAGAAAAACTAACTGTTGTAGAACCATTGCTTCGATGCCTAAGGGGACACCTGGAACCGTCTTCCGATTTGTCAGCGCTCCTCCAATGATACCAACCAGGTGATGGGGAGCGCTGTTTCCACTGTTTTGCCACTCTGATATGCAGGCTGATTGGATCCAGGAATTCGTGATTTTCGCTAATTTATGAGATCGAAAATTGTCCGCAACCAGATTTTGTAACACATTTCATGGCCACAAATCTTTTCTTTTCGCGAGGAAATGCTTTTCGCATACCATGGCTCCCTGGGGGGAGGGAGCCCGGTGTCCCCATACCTGAAACCTTCGGATTGGGCTTCCGAGCCCCAGCTCGGTCCACCCACAGCTCCAGGAAGAAAGGGCCGTCGGAGGCGCGATCTGGCACGCCCCGACCCTTCCTACCCCCCCCCCCCCCCCCCCCCCCCCCGGGGGGCCCCTCCCTCATCCCCCCCGGAAATTAACCTGTTGATGTCGTCCCATCATGGGGGGAGCTATGCTCCCTCCTGGGGGCCCGGTTGAGTTCGCAACCTGGGCCCCAAAATCCACCGCCCCCATTGGTGGGTGCACAACAGGGCGCTGGGAATCTCTCCGCGCCGACCCCTCTCCGTCCACCACTCCCGGCTGCACCAATTGACGAGGGGGTGACTCCCGCGACCTCCCCACCATCGCCACTGCCCTCGTGGCAGCAAACGCCGGCGCGGGAGTCGTCCCCGTGCCCAAACTCTCCTGGCTCTCTCCTGGCTGATCTTAGGTCTCTTTCCTGGGCCCGCTGGGCGGCCTCCTTCTCCGTCATTACAATACAGAAGGAGGCCACCGCCACCCACGACCCCTCGCTGGCGACCATCTCTAAGGACACATATATGCATATGTATATTATAGTTTGTACTACTAGCATACTTCCGTGAATAATAAAATTGTTCAAGAATTTAGATCTAAATATATCTTCTTGCGTTTTCGTACAATCTTCTACAAGTATTTGTGCTTCTCGTTGAAATAAATCACATAAGGAATTGTAATGTTTAATTAAGCATAAAATAATATTGTTTTTTGTGTCAGTTATGCACCGAACTTACATAACTACTGCAACATTTGCAAATTGAAAAAAGATTCCGAGATGAAAGTTAGTAAACGTTTTACAAACATTAAAATATTAACTATTGAAAATAATATATTGAAAATAATGATATCCTAACGAACACGTCGTGTCGGTTTCCTGGTCAGAGTTAAACTGAACATCGACGGCATCGCACACTGAACATCGCAAAGACGCAAAAACAAAACCGCAACGCAGAGAGCACAGCCAAACATGTAGAATCGGCGGGCGCCCTCTCATTGGCCACCGTTACGGCACAGAGCATGAAAAGCTCACATTCCAACATTAACTAAACAGAAAGTATCACGAGTGTTGAACGTAGACCTCAGATCCGTTTAAAATTTAATGTTTAAATCTTGTCACCTACAGGGTGTCCCAGTTTTTTCCGGCCAAACTTTCCCAGCGTGTTCTACACACAAAAGTAAGAAAAAAATGTTATATTAACATATGCTCTTAAATATTTTGTTAAGGAGTTTTAACTATAATACACAATGATAATGAACTGCCATTTCGTCGACACAGCGTACGAACATGTTATGAATATCTCTATTTGTGTTTACTAAAACGCTTATGTTTACTTGCTGAAGCAGTTGACATCGACATTTTTTATTAGCGTTTTATTAACGAGTTAATATTTCAAAATGACGTCCGTTATTACGGATACAAGATTGGCATCTAACAAACATTGACCCAATCGTATTACTAATTTCTTCTTCATTTTCTCTAATCGCAGTAAATGCATCTGTAATCCTCTGTACTAATTGCTCACGAGTGTTAATTTGTTTTTTATAAACTTTTGTTAGTTAATTATAATAGTTATAAATTTTTATTAGTTATAACTCCTAAATAAAACATTGAAGAGCATATGGTCATATAACATTTTTTCTTACTTTTGCGTGTAGAACACGCTGGCAAAGTTTGGCCGGAAAAAACTGAGACACCCTGTATATTTGCGCAGTACCGAATGACAGGCTGTTGGTATAAAATACATATCGATATAAATACATATCAATATAAATACATATCAATATTATACAATATTTATATATCCATTCCTTTCAAAAACTATTTAACCAAGTTTAACGTTAATTTTCAACATTATAAACAATTTTGCGACAACACATTTTTAAGACTGTACACTGAACCTGAGTATAATATAAAGGAATATATAAAGTGCCGTTCTTTACAGATCACATCTAGGTATTTACATAAATCTAGGAAATAGTTGTTATTGCATAATTATTTTCAATAAGGGTTATACAAGTTCTGAATCAACATTACACATTACACATTATATCCATTTCACATATCGAAATATGTAATAAAACATCGCAAACACTTTAGCATTCTCAATATACTAAAATGCTTGATAATATCGATATGCTGATCTTCCCGCTGTAACTCGCATCGTGTCATTTTACGCCTGATTTTATGTCGAGCAGTTCTCTTCGGTGGGAGCCGTTCACATCGGTGCGGATAGTTCGCATGGTTTCGGGTAGCTCGTATGGGTTCGGGTAGCTCGCATCGCGGGGGTAGTCGACTCGACTCGCACAATCGAGCCGAGCTAACCTCGGCTCGCATTTTCGTGTACTCGCACAGCCCTAATACGTACCCATCACTGATGTAAGTGAAGAGCTGAATATTAGTAAAGATACAAGTTGGAATTCAGATATAGCTGCAAAATCATCTACAAGTTACGTACCTTCAAGATGAAAAGTTGATTTCTCTTTCACTTTTTCGGGTCGAATTTATTGTTGTATGAATACAAATATTTTCACACTTTATGTGCATGTCTATCAGCCATAACGGGCAACTACATGTTCCACAATATAGCAAGGGCCACGCTTGGCCGAGCGAGCTTAAACGACATGGAGACAGCGTTGTACAATGCCCGAGCGTCTGTCCCCATGAGCGAATTGTTGACCGCCCGCCTTGATGGCTCGGGGGCGCGAATTGGACGCACGTTGAGCGGGGTGACGGAAATTAGCTAGAGACGTTTAAAACGAAAAGAGATACATTACAAAGTAGAAGTGAGGTTAGCGCAACGATACATTGAATCACGCGAATTACATTGAATAAGGTCGTCGCACTTATGAATTTGAGTCAGGACCGCACGCAACGGGTAGAGGGCATACTTTTACGAGAGGGCGTTTAAAAGTGGATGTAGGAGTGTGTACCGTTACAACACGAATGTGGCCGTCGTCGCCAGGATGCAACTCGATGACACGACCGAGCTCCCACTTGCACGGGGGGATGGTAGGATTCCGTATTAAGACTAACTGTCCTATTGATATCGAGGGGCGCGCTGTACGCCACTTCTCGCGTTGCTGAAGAGAGTTGACGTAATCGTCCTGTCACAGTTTCCAGAAACGTTGAGCTGCGTGACGAATGAGCTGCCAGCGGGAGAGGCGATTTTCTCCGAGATCCAGATAGGAAGGTTGAGGAGGGACAGTCAGAACGGAACCTACCAGAAAGTGCCCCGGAATGAGAGGGGTTCGTAGTCGTCGAGAGTGTCCGATAGAGCGGAGAGCGGTTGCGAATTAAGACACGCTTCTATCGCACATAGTAGTGTGCTGAACTCCTCGAACGTGAACGCACGGTCATCGAGGACGCGGCGGAGGTGGTACTTTACGCTTTTAACACCAGCTTCCCACAGGCCACCGAAGTGTGGCGCGGAAGGGGGGATCAAATGTCACGCGGTGCCGTCGCCGTGCCGTTTTGTTCTGGAACTCAGGGTTTCGAAGCGCAGAGCGATAGGCGGTTGACAACTCGCGGTCACCACCGACGAACGTGGTGCCGTTATCAGAGTAGACGACTTCAGGAAGACCACGGCGAGAGCAGAATCGCAAGTACGCGTTGAGGAATGCCGGGGTTGAATAATCCACGATCAACTCCAGATGTATGGCCTTGGTGGCCATGCAGACGAACAGCGCGATATAGGATTTCCGTGAGGTAATACCGCGACCGGCGGAGGCGCGAACATTGAAGGGACCGGCGTAATCGACTCCGCAATGAGCGAAACAGCGGGTCGGAGGTGAGACTCGCGAAGCAGGTAAATTTCCCATTAATTGTTCGGGAACAGCGGCTTTTTGCCGTACACAGGTGATGCAGCGATGAATCACCTGTTTGAGGAGGCTTCGAGCGCGAAGGAGTCCTGGCGGAGGGTGAGGAGAGTGAGTTGCACACTACCGTGCAATACCCGACTGTGAGCCTGTTCGACGATAAGTCTCACCAAGCGATGAGGAGCAAGCACAATTGGATGTTTTATTCGTTGAGGGAGAGGAGCGTGATGCAATCGTACTCAAACCTACCCGAATAATGCCGTCAGAATCAAGGAACGCGTTGAGCGAACGAAGTGGGCTTTTGGCGGTGAGGGGGAAACCTTGCTTAAGAGCGCGGATCTCGTCGGAGAATGCGACGGACTGAAGATGCTTGATCCAGAAGCGTCTAGCAACGGAAATGTCGACCGAAGTGAGCGAGCAATCGGAGGGTGGCCCCGAAGGGTTGGAGCGATCCCTACGACAGTATCGGGTGAAATGTATAACATAGGATGTAACTCGAAGGAGTTTGGACCAGCTCGAAAACCGAGAAGCTAAGTCCCATTCGGGAGAAGGGGTTTTCTAGCAGTGGAGTGACACTGGCCTCTGGTGGGTCAGTGTCCTCGTGATGAAGCATTTGAGGCGGCCATGCGGATGCGTCGTGGTGCAACCAGACAGGGCCTTGCCACCAGAGGGAAAAATTGAGGAGGTCGTCGCTGAGAAGGCCACGCGAGCCGCAGTCAGCGGGATTATCCGCGGTCGTCACATGCTTCCAACTCACGTGCGGTAGGCGTGTTTGTATATCGGCAACGCGATGAGCGACAAAGGTCTTCCACCGAAACGGGTGCGATTGGAGCCACGCGAGGACGACCGTTGAATCCGTCCAGCAGACACAAGAAAGATCCCGATTGTCGAAAGAGGAGAGCACGCAGCCTGCAGTTCAAGTCGAGGTATTGTCACAGGGGTGAGGGGCGCGACCTTGGACTTGCCGGCGAGCAATGAAACGGTAACGCGACCATCGGCTGAAACACAGCGAGCATAGACGACGGCAGCGTAAGCGACCGTCGACGCGTCCGAGAAGCCATGGATCTCCATGTGAGAATCGGGAGCAGATTGACGGGTCCAACGCGAGAGTTGAACGCCGCTTAATAACGGGAGACGCGTATAGATTACGGTCCAGCGGTCGAGCAGAGGATCAGGGATCGGATCGTCCCAACCCAGGCGGAGAGGCCAGAGGTCCTGAATTAGGATTTTTGCGCGAATAATGGCAGGCGTGACCCATCCGAGAGGGTCATAAAATTTAGCAATTGTTGAAAGGATCGTCCGCTTGGTTGAGGGGAGCGAGTCGGAAAACGAGGCATTGAATTAAAAGGAATCGCGAGAAGGATTCCAACTGATCCCAAGCACCTTGACGTGATCGTCAGGAGCGAGAATTTTTGAGCAGCCAAAGCCATGATCCGACGGATCGATGTCCTCAAGGAGATCACAATGGTTGCTAGCCCATTTCCGCAGGGTTATATGAGCGCCGAAGAGAATGTCATCGACGTAAATGTTTGAGCGCAGGATTGGAACCGCGAGCGGGAAACGCGAGCCCTCGTCCTCGACGAGGCGCTGGAGAACTCGAAGCGCGAGAAAAGGGGCGCACGTCATCCCATAAGTCACGGTCAGTAGCTGAAACGGAGTTGGCGCGTCTGCAGGTGACTCTTGCCAAAGGATCCTCTGGTAATCAATATCGCGAGGGTCGATAAGGATCTGACGATACATCTTAGCGATATCCGCTGCATAGACGTAACGAAAGTTCCGCCACCGTAAGATGACGGAGGGAAGGTCAAACTGCAGTTTCGGACCCGGGAATAGATGGTCATTCAATGACGTGCCGTCTGAGGTGACGCTCGAGGCATTGAAGACGACGCGGAGGTGCGTTGTCGCGCCACCTTCGCGAAAGACGGGGTGGTGTGGAATGTAGACGCACTGCGGAGAGGTTAGAGCATGCGAGAGAGCGCGTCGCATGTGACCCATTTCTTCGTATTCACGAAGAAAGGTCCGATACTCCAAGGCGAGAGGTGGCTTTAACGAAAGCTTACGATTGAGCGATCGACTGACCTTGGCGGCGACAGATTAAGAGTGGCCAATTTTGATCGGAGGACCACGTAGCGGCCGTCGGCCGTTCGGGTAGTGTGGGCGCGAAAATAAGCCTCGCATTGCTCCTCGTCCGTCGTGAGGAGAGTCCGGCGCGGGATTTCCTCTATTTCCCAGAATCGAGTTAAGTCGTGGGAGAGGGAATCCTCTTGAATGCAGTGGTGCATTGAGAGGTGAGATACTGCATGCGGAGAGACGCGTGCACGGACAGCGTCGCGAGACGAACGCGAGCAGGGTCCGGAAATGATCCAGCCAAAAATGCTATTTTGAGCGATCGGGTGTCCTCGAGGGCCTTTACGCACGCCGTCGAGGATGATTTCAGCGTAGACGTCCGCGCCTAGAATGAGATGGATCGCGGAGGAGCTGAACGGGTCTGGATCAGCCCAAGTGAGCTGAGAGAGATGCGCAAGAGAGCGCGAAACGAGAAGGCACTTCGGAGTGTACGTCGAGAGCGACGGAAGGACGAGAGCGACTGTAGAGATCGCGGGAGTCGCGGATATCCATGGTGACACGTGGAGGCGCACAGCGTGACGCACGCGACCGACTTGCACGCCACCGACAGCTGAAATCGAGGTCTCGACCCGGATGCGTTTTGCACGCAGTAGGGACACCATAGCTTCGGTAAGAAAGCTCGCTTCCGATCCTTGATCGATTAACGTGTGAACAGGGATAGAGTGGCCCGACAGAACGTTAACTTGGACCCACGCGGTGGCGAGCAAGACGGCGGAGCCCGGTTCGGTCGGAGTGGACGCGAGATGAGACTTCACCTCTGGAAGGGGCGTCGGGACCGGAGAAGGTGACGCTGTGAGAGCTTCAGTGTCGTGGAGGAGCGAGTGGTGAGGTTTATGACACACGCGGCACGTATACTTGCTCGGGCAATCCCGCACAAGATGCTTTAAGCTCAAGCAATTTACGCACCTCGAGAAACGTTGAACGAGATCGCGCCGGTCGCGAGGGCTACGTGCGTTAAATTGCGGACAGGAGCTGAGCATATGCGATGCTCGACAGACGGGGCACGGAGATTTTGAATTTTTATCTGACTGCAACGCAGTGGCGACATGTACGCGAGATCGACCGGCTGAGTTCTGACTTGATGCGACGGGAAACGCAGAAGAGTTCGCTGATGCACTGGGCGCGAATTCCTCGAGGGCGCGAACGCGAGAGTCGATGAATTTCGTCAGTGTCTCGAACGTAGGAGGCTCCACATCGTCACCCGTCTTGATTTTCCAGGCTTTGCGAGTCGGCGCGTCCAACTTTTGCGACACGATATGCACGAGAAGATCGTTCCAGAGGTCGGCAGGTGCCCGCCCGAGATTGTTCAGTGAAGCAACGATCACAGAAACTCGATCGCGGAGATTTTGGAGATCGGACGCGGATTCATGAGACAGCGATGGTAAATCAAGCATCGATGTCAGATGCGAGCTGATGAAACGCCGCGGGTTCTCGTAACGCGAGGTTAACGCTTTCCACGCGGTATCGAAGTTGTCGGCGGTTACGGGGAGATTTCCGACACATTCGAGGGCACAGCCCTTGAGCGACGACAAGAGATAGTGGAGACGCGTGACATTCGCGAGCGATTTATTAGCGATAATGAGCGCGGTGACGCGATCGCGGAACGCTTCCCAACGGAATGACGGCCGTCGAATTCAGGCAAATGGATACTCGGAAGGAGCGGAGCGGGGGTCGCAGGACTCGCTTGTCCGTCGGAAGGAGTTTCACGCTGACTTACAGAAGCGCCGGGGAGATCGTCGAGTTTGGCTTACATGGAGGCCAGAGCATCGACGTATGTCTCTTCCGTTGTCGAGAAGGAGTCGTCAGAGAAATACGGGAGCGCAGCCTTCGCGTCCGGTGAGGTGGAGGCGAGGAGTCGAGCATGTCCGGCCTCAAACCGCGTCCAGTTGGCCTTCAGATGGTCCATCCGTGTCAGCAACGTTGCGCGGGTCCATTTGGCTTTCCCCAATTTGTTGAGGTTGACGAGCGCGCGCTCGATCGCGCGCTGCGTCAACAGTTGCGTCTCGAGAGCGTCCGCCATGACGCACGATCTCTCTCTCGTTTATCACTGGTCACGTGGATTATTCGCGATCCGGCTCGAAGGACCAGAATGTTTCGACGTCGACCGACGGTCGGAGCAGCCTGCTGCCGGGACCACTCAGAGTTGAGCGCGAAAATAAATCCACGGGAACAGGTCAATGCGAGGTTGAAAGAGAGAGAGAGAGAGAGAGAGAGAGAGAGAGAGAGAGAGAGAGAGAATCGCGAGCCGCCGAACGAAACGGAAATCTTGGGCGTGCAATCGTCTGCCGTCGGATCGCGAATCGGAAATCTTGACGCGAGACAGAACGCACGAAACGCGGCGCGGAAGAACGAGAATACGGCGGTTGAAAAATAAGAAATCGCGAGAGATATGAGAACCTCTACTGAGCGAGACTTAAGCAACACTTGACGACTGAATGACGGAGCGAGCAGAACGTTAAGAAAGCGAGAAGGCATACGCAGGTGCCTTTAATAACAAGGACCGTCGAATGTGGAGCACCGTGATTGGAGCTCGCACATCGGACGATCCTTGTTTGTCTTGATTTGAAGGATTCAAACTGTGAAATTGGGCCAATGAGAGATGAAACTGTTGCTACGCGGTGTCGAGCAACGGCGACACGCGTTCTTGCCGCGTGTTGACATACGCGACAAAAACCGTATGAAACAGCGGTTACCATTTGAAACAACAGGCACCGAATTCCACAGCTTGAATCCTGAACAGATTCGAACCCCTGCTATCACGAGTAGCAGTTCGAGCAGTGGGCTCATAAGCCCCTTAAATACTGGCCTTGACGAGCCCTGGGCCTGTTTCAAGCACCCAGCCCCTAGATCCTCCCACCAAACCCCCGAAGCTAGGGTTGCAACTTAGAATAGTGGGGAGAACCGAGGTTAGATTGTTTGTAACTCGCGTTCTCCCAGACAGATTACTCTAGGAAGCCAACTAGCTTAGAAAAGTCGCCTAGGTCCAATAGATAGATAGTTTGGACAGGGACTTGGCTCCTACCAGCAGCGTTTGTCACTTGTTTAGTTGAAATATAGTTACTTGAGACCAAATATAACAATTCATTTCCTTCCGATCAAGGAAGGTGGTCCTCCGAGCTAGTAATAGTTTAATTAGCGGGCACCCCACAGTGCTAATACATCAAAGGCCTGAAAGATCACCGAAGATCTACCGCGGGCATGAACAAGTATAGTTTCTTTATATTTTTTATATTTTATAAGCAATAAATTTTATGTATAATCATATTTATTAATTGTATAGTTAAATTTCATTTTCTGTCAGTAATTGTCAATACATATACATTAGCAACCACATCTACACTTTTTGCCTGAAATTCGGCTATTTGTCGAATTATAAGTCGTCTCATTGAGCTCCGAGATTGCCTCCCATTTACGAAATACACTGAGTAAAAGTTGCGTACCTTCAAGACGTAGAATATCCTGCTCCCAAATGTGAATTTCCGTGATGAATCTAATAGGTATTCAAATATTTAATTACATTTATTGAATAAAAAAGTACTTATTGAATAAATACGTACAATGGTGATCGACTATGGCGAGGAACTAATGTCGGAAGAAAAGGCAGTCGGCCAAAATAGTTAATGCTGTAACAAAGAACAAAGATATTCGACATCAGTTCTGCGTGAAAGCTTAATTTTCGAAGATCAAGGTCATTTCAAGGTCGTGTTATTGTACATAACTGGGTGTATTTTTCGACCAGTTACACGATGCAATGAAAAGGAAAGTGTAGTTATGTATAAAAAAAAAACACCGATGATCTTATTAACTCCGGAAAAAATGACCTTGATAGTGATTTAGTATAATGAGATGTTGATGTAATGATGATTTTATTTACGAATGGGGAAGGGGAGGAATAATTGAGCGGGAAAAGTGGAGCCGATGCGATAATGCTAAATTGTTTGTTTCACGTCACGCAGCTGCGTTACAGTGTCAAGTCTCTTGCATTACATTTAAGTTATTTTAATTTTATTTTTTTTAATACTATACATTATTTCGCTACATTCTGTATACTATGGTGGCTTAGATCTATTGGCTAACCACTAGTATTTTTTATGATCTATATCATGTATTTCGAGGAAATCCCTTCGTGGGATCCACTTGGAGGTGAGTATTTAGTAAGAATCTACTGTCTAATGTTAAACCTAAGTATTTAATTGAGTCTTCATGTGGAATTTTATGTTGTAATCTCTCTAAGTATCTAAGTATTTATTTGAGTCTTTATGTGGAATTATGTGTATCGTTTCATCGACCTGGTTTAGTCAATGGTTGCTTGAATTGCCTGACTGGGGCAATGGAAGGAATCCAAAGAGGTTTGAATTGTTTAAAAGTATTATCGTGTGTAGAGACGCGAAATGAAACGGACTTTCTCCACCTGATAGAATTTTGTTCGCAACTAGAACAATGTTTAAGGCGACGTAATTTCTTGATCAAACAAGACACGAATTAAGTATAATTCGCACGGTGCTCAACGTGTTAACATCATCCACGACCATCGAACTTCGCGGTGATCTGATTAAGGGTCGAGTCATATCTGACGGCGCCGGACGATTCTGCCGCTGGTCTCTAGGCATAACTCCAGCGGCGAGCGCTGATCATTACCAGATGCCCTTTCGAGAGCGCGTTGACAGTTCCCTGCTGCGCGTGGCACAAAAAAAAAAGGTTTTTCGGGGCTCCACAGCTCCTTAGGTAAACTATCGGTATTTCTCCTCTACAACATTATGGAGATAGGAATCGTTCCTGCCTCTTCGTGAAACAGCATCACACATCCTTATATGTTAACGTAAATTATACATATATTGTGAAAGATTATACATATGTTGTTGTCCAAATGAAAGTGGAAGAATATTCAAATCTGCCGAATGACGCGTAAAAAAATTTGGAGGAAGCACAGTTTCTAGGAATTCTAAGAGCAAATAAAAAAGGCAAATTCGAACAGCCTCGATGACAATTGCTGTTCATTCAGGTATCTTCTTTGGGCCTGATTACCCCAACCATCTTTTGCGCTCGAGGGGTTTTATGGTTAAGGGCTTCACAGAATCTCGGGGGTTTATGATACCATCATTTGCTATTAAGGCTGGGAACGAAACATTCTAAAGGACGAGACAAGCAATGTCTCGTTCCACAATGTTTAGTTCCATAAACAAACGTTTGATGACGCGTTTTCAACAATTAATGTGAATGACTGTGTGCAAAAATTTCACGATGGGCCACTGGAGACTTGCTGGGCACACTTCTTTAGCGCAATAAAATTTCGTACCGTATTTCCTACCCCCACGCAAGGGTTTGTTCCGAGGTTACCTGTGACGAGAAATTCGTCGGAAAAATCAGTTCTAGTTCCGACCTTCTAGAGTTTAGACGTCAAGTTTCGAAATACAAGACGAACGCCTGATCGAATGCGTGAGGCGTCGGGAGTTCTTATACAATCTCAGCCACCCCAAGTACGCGGATGCCAAATACAAGGATATGGCATGGAGGGAGATTGGCGACGAGCTGAATCAAACAGGTTAGTAATCACTGTATTTTAATAACTCCTTAGTTAACCCTTTGCACTCGAACCAATTTTAATTCCAAAACGAAACATTTTTTCTCCTCTATATATTTTTTTTCAACGAACTCAAATACATACGAAAATGATGCAATTTACTCGTACAATACCGAAATGTTTAGTAATTTATTGGATACAAACGAATTTAGTAATGTAGCTGATGGAGTGTCGCGTCGCATGAACATATATACATCTGTATCGAGAGTATCGAATGCGCCTCCAGCACTCGATAAAAACAAAAGGCAAAACGTGGGCCTCTCCCGCTGAAGAACAGAAGAGGTTCTCTCTCGTTCGCTGACCATGAGTCGACGACCACATCGTCGGGCACCATAAAAGCTGCGGACCATCCCATTACTTCTCGTCGATCACCGTGCCTCTCGAACCTCTGCCTCGGAACCACTTCCCTCATGTCGTACACTGTAGTGGCTGTGTCGCACGACGTTCCTTCAAACACACCCACATTTCCATCCGACCCGATTACCAATGTGTAATTGGTGTAGCCTATATAATCCTTTTTTCTCTTTAGCGAGGTCACCTCTCCTACGTATTTCACACTGGACAACTTGCTGAATCTTTGCCTGGTCAACTTCATGAGGAACGGGTTGGTGATAGCACCCACTAATCTAGTCATGGCATCGGACTTGTCTTCCGGCTCGTCCGCTTCCTGCTCTGAATCTGACTCGCTACTGCTTTCATCGCTTGTGGACACTGGGGCGTTTTTGAGGTTCGATATGGAACTGGAGCCCATCAGTGAACCGCTATTAAACTACTATAACGAAAAAGGAATTAAATGTGAGAGAACGACAGTACATACGCCTCAGAGCAATGGATTGGCTGAAAGAGCCAATAGATCCTTACTAGACATGGCAAGAACGTTGCTGATAGATGCTGGTTTACCCCAAGAGTTCTGGGCAGAGGCTGTGTGGACTGCGTCATACATTCACAATGTTGTACCAACAAAGAGGAGGATCATAGTACCGTTAGAGATATGGATAGAGAGGAAACCATCTATTAAACATTTAAGAGTTTTTGGATGCAAGGTATTTTATAGAAACGACAACTTGCCCCGGAAGAAATTTGATGAAAGATCAAGAGCCGCTGTGTTCATTGGGTACTCGAGGGACAGAAAGGCATACAGAGTGTATAATATAAAGAAAGAGAAGGTAGTTGAAAGCAGAGATGTAAAATTCATCGAAATGGAAAAGGGATATATAATAAATTAGGTCCAGTAGAGTAGCACCTCAATCCCACAACAGTAACAAATATTTTGAATAGTGATGCAGCAATTTTTAGTGGTGCCTTACTGTCACCATTCGAGTGCTAAGGGTTAACAGTCAAACCTGTTTTTGTACAGTCCTTTCCTATGCCATTTTTTATGCGGTCTATGAATGCCAACGGTATTGGCATTATAACACTCTTGTTATAGCTATTTATGACATATACTGACAAAAGGTTAACTGCAAACTATTTTTGTTGTAGCGACGGAGTGTAAGAAGCGCTGGCAAAACATCCGGGACTTGTTCCGGAAGTACCGGGCAAAAGAGAATGCGGTGCGAAGTGGGCAAGCGGCGGGTGCCAGCCATCGAAAATATAGGCACTGGGATGCCCTACAATTTCTAATGCCGAACTTCTACGACAGGGAACTATTGTCCAGTGGGGAGGGTTCTCAGAGGTGGGAAATATTTCATAAATATTTTACAAATATTACAAATAGTATTTTACATTTAAAATTTTATGTTACAGCTTCGAAAATTGCCTCGGAGAGGGTAGTGGGCACAGTACCGAAACGGTACCCATTGAAACGGGCGAAACGCCACTTGAATTGTTTGCATGTGGCGAATGGGAGGAGATGCAGTCGCAGGTGGATGCAAGTTCGTCACGTCAACAAGAAGAACCCGTTGTGGACTGCACGTTGGCACGGTGTAACACACTCCTGCAAAGAATATCGGACAGCAAGACGCCAGCCAAACAAACAGCTCTACAAATGTGTTTCATGGCGATAGCAGAAGCAGCGGCTGCGTTGTCAAAGTGACATCAGTCGCTCCTGAAGGCGCGAATATGGGCGATGCTCGCGGAATACGAGCAAGCAGAGTTAGATGAGGCAGAGGAAGCGAATGCGTAGATTAAGTTAGATTAAATTAGACTAACATAAGATAGATTAAGTTAGATTAAATTAGACTAAGATAAAGTTAGATTAAATTAGACTAAGGTAGGTTAAGTTAAGAGTCAGTTAGATTGTTAATAGATAAACAATAATAAATAAATTGTGTTAAATTGAAAAATTTGTGTATATTTTAAATCCTTTTTCACTTTAACAATTAAGTAGACTAAGTTATATTAAATTAGACTAGGATGGATTAAGCAAGAGTAGATTGGTTTTACAATATTTTATTTTCCATATTTTTAATTTCTATGTACAACAAAAATTATAATTTTCATATTAGCTTATCCTACTTTTATTTCTAACTTACAGCTACCGCATTTTCTATTTCTTATAAATAACGCTTATACCTACTTATTCTAGAGGTATACAGTAACGAGCAAAACTGAGTCTACAATCCTAGGGGGATTAGTTTACTAGACGAGGTGTGAAAACTGTTTACAAAAAAAAAGGTAGAATTGGTCGGATTCGCAAAAGGAATAGTAGACTCAATTTATTATCGTTCCCCTAAGGGTTACAATTTCTTAAAACACATTTCGTCTCCTCCTTCCATCCTTGTTCCGCTCTTATCCTACCTTAACCTAAAACGCATAGAACCGCTACAACAGAAACAAAAAACCGCAAAAAAAAGAAAAAACTAGACTCGCAAGCGAGAGAGAGAGATAATGCCGTCCCTAACTTAACCTAACTTAACTTAACTTAACCTAGAACAAATATAAAAACTTAACATATCTCTCACTCACCCCTCCGGTCACACACACACACGCACACCAACACCTCCCATTCCCTGCGCAAGCGGACCCCCTCTTCCGGTCGCTCCCCATTCATCCCTGAGCTTCCTTTGTCCCCTCCCTCCACTCTTCCACCCCCTCATCCACTTCTCCCCTCCCCCTTCATCATCCAACACCTCCCACATACTCTCTAGCCATCCTCTTTCCTCATCCATCCTCATACACTATTCCCACACAGTGTTCCCATTTAGAATCCCCCACCCCCTCTCCTCTAAATACCCACACAACCTCCTTCCTTCTACATTCACCCTCTCATCCTTGGAACTCCTACTCCCCTTCGCATTTCCCTCTTCCTCCCCTCCTATCCCACCCCCTTCCCTCCCCGTCCTCGCATTAAAATCCCCCCCTATAATCACCCTCACCCCTCCTCCTTTACCTTCTATCCAGTCACCCAACACCTCCAATTTCTCCTGCAAGTCCCCATTTACATATACCCCAATCACCTTCCACCATCTCCCCTCTATCCTCATCTTTATGGCCATCACCCTCTCCCTTCCCCCTTCCACTACCTCCCCCACCGTCTCAATCTCCTTTCTTATTCCCAATACCATGCCCCCCTTAGCCCTCCCCATCTTTTCCTCTCTCCTTGCCCATTGCTTTTCCCATACATACCCTTTTGGCAGCTTACCCCTAATCTGCTCCCAACCTCTCTCCTCTAACCACGTCTCCATCATCATAATCACATCCCACTCCTCCAACCCTTTCCAGAAGTCCTCATCCTTGTTTTTCAATCCCGCCACATTCCAGAAAGCCACCTTAACCCCCCCTCCTTCTTCTTCCTTTTCTCCCCTCCCTCTTTCCCCCTCCCACCCCTTTACCTCCCCTGCCCGTTTCCCTGCTTACTTATCCAACCCTCTTCTATTTCGTCCCATTGCCTCAACTCTCCATTCACCCACATTTTCATGTACCCCACCTGTACATTCTTTCTAACCCCTCTCTCCTTCTGCGCTTCCCCTTTCAATTTTCCACCTCGCTCTCCTCTCCTCCTCCGTCAAATCGTCGTCTACCCTTTCCTTTCTCCCTTTCAACTTACTCCTCTCCCTCATCACCATCCTTTTCCGCTCCTTGTCCTCCAACTTCACTAGAACCATCCCCCTCCCGTCCTCCCCATCCTTCCTATATTTCTTATTTCCTTAATTCCTTCGTACTTCATACCCATCACCTCCCACACCCTTTTTATCTCCTTTTCCGTGCCCTCACCCTCCGTTTTTACCCCCCTTATTATCACGTTATTTCTCCTCTCCTCCCTCTCTTTCCTATCCTGTTTAACCTCCATCCTCCTTATCCTCCGTCTATTTTCCTCTATATCCCCTATTATGCTCTATTTATAAAACTATGAAGTACATATAAAACTATGACAAACATAATGCTATTATTACCGAATAACTAAATAGCATACGATATAAATACATTTTCAATTATTCTATGGGCAAAGGAGATAATTTAGTTATGCTACGTTTATACAGTCCTTGAGCAGTTTTAACTGTAGCTACTCGAAAGATATTGTCGCCTGGATGAACTGTGGATGTACGTGCGTAGACGGAAAAGATCGATCGTCTGTTCTCACATCTATCACTCCTGCTCGGTTACTTAAAACCTTGCTAGGTAGTTCCTTTTAATGGTGAGGTGTTTTGAATGGTAAAGGAATGGTACAACTTGTTGATAACAATAACTTGTGTTTTAATCACGACGACTGTACAAAGATGTGAATAGTTGGATACAAGCTGAAGACTGACTGAGGACTGATTGAAGACTGAAGACTCGCACGCAGAAATGGGTATTTAAGAGATGTGAAATTGGTGGTGGAAGTGGTAAAAATGGTAGAGGGAGAAACTTGGGGGTAAGTAGTTTGAAATTGTCCAGACGCTGTCTTAACTTCTCATGTGCCCGGAAACTCGTGGGGAAAATGGGACGAGTCCCGTCGTTTTGGTCTCAAGAGTCTTCGACTCTTAGATTAATTTATTGCTTCTAGCACTGGTGATTGAAGTGATCGGGACTAGGTGTCAGGTTCGGGAGACCCTTTCGTGCGTCCTGCATTGCGTTGCGTCTCAACAATGCCCCCCCCCCCTTGAGCGGTCCGTTTAAACAAGATTTGGTCTAATGCTATAAGATTCGCTTATACGTAAACTGTCCTTACAAGTATATGGAGACACTTTACAAACAAATTTAAATAATTGTAATGACGCACTTTTCTACATGAGTATTCTACGTTTACGAACAATGTATAAATATGTTAATGAGATATAGTATAGAATGAGCAACGATTATCATAATGTAGTCTAGAATGTTTTTAGTAAACGCTTCTTACGTGTATTAATGGACTTAATGATTAGCATAAATGTCTAATATAACAAAAATTAGTGTAATAAAAAAAATAATTATGCGCTTTAAATTAGTTGCACTGATTCATCTAACATCGGTAACGGTGATAATTTTTTAACGCATCGTTTATCAGTTCCGTAAACTGTGTTAACTGTCACCACTCTCGTCACTCCGTCATCACCAGGATGAATGTCTATAACATTACCCAAAGGCCAACACAAAGGCGGTACATTGTCTTCTTTTAGAATTACCATTGTACCTTCACGAACTTCGTGGCTGGGGTTCTCGTGCCATCTGTGCCGCACGGTCAGTTCGTGCAGGCACTCCTTGCGCCAGCGTTTCCAAAAATGTTGGCGGATTTGTTGTATATGTTGCCATTGTGACAACCTACTTACATTGGTATGGGTAAAGTCACGCTCAGGTATACTGACTATTAAATCACCAATTAGGAAATGACCTGGCGTGAGAGCGGTAATATCGGAAGGATCGGAGGATAATGGAGTAATAGGCCGGGAATTTAAAATAGCTTCTATTTCCGTCAAACAAGTGTAAAAGGCTTCATACGTTAAAATCGTGTTTTTTAGTACCTTAACCATATGGGTTTTTACGGATTTAACCGCGGCTTCCCACAATCCTCCAAAGTGAGGTGAGGTGCTCGAGGTGGAATGAAATGCCACTGTATGCTTAAATAATGTTGTACTACACTGTTGTGTTTTTCTGACGATATTAATTGGTAAACGTCTTGCATCTCGCGGTTCGCGCCTACAAAGTTCGTTCCATTGTCAGAATAAATATCGGTGCATTTTCCTCTTCTTGCAAAGTATCTGCGTAATGCAGCTAAAAATACGTCTGTCGATAAATCACTTACAAGCTCTATGTGAATTGCCTTTGTTGAAAACATACAAATATTGCTACGTAACATTTTATCTTCTTCGTGTTTCTTAATCTTTTCTCTTTTATAAAGAAGGGACCACAATAATCTATGCCTGTTGTAAGAAAAGGTCTATTAAATGTTACACGGTCTGTTGGTAAGTTACCATTGGATAGGTTGGAATCATTGGTTTCGC
Organism: Halictus ligatus; assembly: GCA_028454255.1. Classification (NCBI taxonomy): domain Eukaryota; kingdom Metazoa; phylum Arthropoda; class Insecta; order Hymenoptera; family Halictidae; genus Halictus; species Halictus ligatus. Next base: position 12,678,216 of record CM052139.1, on the reverse strand, counting down.
TCGATGGCATACAACACACTTGTGAATTACTGCTTTTATGTTTGATTTTCCATGTATCAGCCAATATTTTTGTCGTATAATATTTAATGTGGCTTGAATGCCTGTGTGCCCATGATTCATGTGGTACTCACGAATGATCATATTGGTCACCACGTGCTTGCTTGGTAGCAGCAATTGGTGCTTCTGATCGTAGTTTAGATCTGCATTTCTTAATTGACCACCTACTCGTATCAAACCTTTTGAATCTATGAACGGGCTTAAAGGTTGTAATTTACCCGTATATGCTTTATTTGAAGTCAATTCTTTAAGATCGCTACTAAATGCCTCCATTTGAATTATTTTAATAATACAGTCGTGAGCTTGATTTATTTCATCAGTGGTTAATTGACCATGACATGATTGACGTTTTAATGCTTTATGATAAAATCTGTAACAATAGGCTATCACGCGTTTTAACTTCATAAACGATGAAAATTTATGAAAAATGAACGACTCCTTTATAGTCGTATTCAATACTACCATCTTTCGTTGTTCTGTTATGTCCATGTGTTGCGATTTCTGTACAGGCCACAATTCCTCGGACAATGAAAGCCACTGTGGGCCATTTTCCCATTCAGCGTAGTTTAAAAATTCGACAGGGTTCATTCCCCTTGACAATTTATCTGCTACATTATCCTTGGAACTAATATGGTTCGATTGTTCAAAACTACTGGATTGCTGAATTTCACTAACTCGATTGTTTCAATTTTTGAGTGTTTCAATTTATGAGGTTGTGTATTGATCCAGTGTAAAGTGATCATAGAATCTGTCCAGAATGTGACTTTGTTGAACGAGATTTTCAGCGCTTTCATGGTTGCTTCATAGAATCGAATTAAAAGCACTGCTACACAAAGTTCTAAACGCGGTAATGATTGGCTCTTTAAAGGAGCAACCCTTGTTTTAGAGCAAACTAAATGCGTGTAATGTTTGTGCTGTGTATCAGTTGTTCTTATATATAAACACGCACCGTAAGCTACTTCACTTGCGTCACAAAATCCGTACAACTGAAGCGAAATATGATTATTTGCAACTATTCTCTCTCTCTCGTCGCGGTATATTAATTTTTTGGATGTGTGTCAATTGCGTGTGAAATAGATTCCATACTGTGTATATATGAAGTGGTACTGTTTCATCCCAATCTAACTTAATTCTCCACGAAGATTGCATTAGTATTTTTGCTTTAACAATAATTGGACCTAACAAACCCAATGGATCGAACAGCTGTGCTATTTGTGATAAAATCTGCCGTTTAGCGACTTTAATTAATAGAGAGACATTTTTAATTACATATGTGATGCTGTCACCCTTTGGTGTCCAAACTAAACCTAGAGTTTTCTTCTCATCAGCAAAGTTCAAAATCATGTGTTCGTCTGCTTTGGTTTTTAATGTGTCTAATAACTGTGGCTCATTCGATGCCCATTGTCTTAATTGAAATCCCCCTTTAGCTGTCAAACTAATGAGTTCGTCTCTAAGCATTGCCACTTCACTAAAATTATCTGCACCTGTCAACATATCGTCAACATAAAAATCTTCTTTAAGAACTCGTGCGCCTTTTGGAAATGAGTTGCACAGTATGGTGCACAAGCTATACCATATGTCACTGTATTTAACTGAAAAGTTTTAATTGGTTGATCCGATTGACTGCGCCACAAAATTTGATGGTATTTCCTGTCATTTTCATCTAACTGAATTTGACGATACAACTTAGCGATGTCCGCTGTCAAAACATATTTATGCAATCTAAATCTACAAACTATCCAATATAAATCCTCTTGGACTACTGGTCCCACCATTAAGATATCATTTAATGATGTGCCAGAGTTTGTTTTTGCCGATGCATCGAAAACGACTCTAATCTTTGTTGTTAAACTATCGGCCTTTATTACGGCATGATGAGGCAAGAAATATCCTTCATATGACCGAGAGGGTAATTCTGTCATGTGACACACACACACACACACACACACACACACACCTAACTCTTTATATTCATCTAAGAATTGAGTGTATTGTTCCTTTGTCTCAGGATTCTTATTTAAGGATCTTTCTAAAGCTAGGAAGCGCTTTATTGCCATTAGGTAGGAATCTCCTAAAGGCCTTGCTGGTTGTTTAAATGGAAGATTGACGGTATATCTTCCTGTCTTCGAATTTCGTTTGATTGACTGAATGTAATGTGCTTCGCATGCTTGTTCCTCTTCGGATAAATGTTTTTGCAAATTACATTCTTCTAGCTCCCAAAATTTGCATACTTCTTGCGCTAACGTATCGGTTGCAATGTTACACGTTACTGACTGGGGGAATTTATTCCCTATGATTTCCCCTGTGACAATCCATCCTAATTGTGTCTTTTGCAATTTGATTGACGTTGAAGGTAGCGAAATTTGACCGACATACAATAGTTCCCAGAATAATTGTGCCCCTAATAGCCCATCTATATCGCCCCTTTCGTGGAACATCGGATCAGCTAAATAAAGATTCTTAGGAATGTTAAACTTCTTTTTGTTGGTGGTTTCTGTCGGCAATTGCTGTGATATGTCATCAACAAGTAAAAATGTTAAAGATCTTGAAAAATCATTGCGACGCGAACGAATTTGGGCTTTCGTATATGAATTTACGGTTGACGTCATGTCGTTCATACCGGTTAAAGAAATGCGACTCTTATGTGATTTTAACCCTATTTCCTTGGCAAAACGATTGGTGAGGAAATGTGATTGAGAGCAAGAATCTAATAGTACACGACAATGACGAGTGTTTCCCGAAGGGCCAACTATATTAATGCAAGCTGTTGCCAATAGAACTTGGGACGGTCCATGCGTTTTATGTGCGGTCGTGTTGACCTGAGTCGATTGCCCGGCTGTAGACCTAGTCTCGAGATGTAATAACGTATGATGCTTCTTGTGGCAATGTCTACACAAAGAAGCCTGGCATTCCGATGTTTTGTGATTGGCTCTTAGGCAATTGACACACAACCCTTTGCCCTTTACCATTGTTATACGCTCTGATACTGGTAATCGTGTAAGTGACTTACATTGTTGAGAATAATGCGGTCCTGTACAAAAATTACAACTCGGCATGGTTTGCGTGTTGAACGCTTGTTGTGCTTGTGATCTTGTATGACGCATTACTGGTTTATGCAGCATGCGCTGCAGATACGGTGGACGCGGACCGGACTTCTGTGTCATAGATGTTAGATTGGGTCGATTAAGTTGACTCGATGAACTCAATGCAGATGGTCCTAATAATTGACACATATCGTGTAAAAATTTGAAAAAAGTTTAAAGTTTCAATCTTTGGAAATTGTGTGTCTTGTGTAGACTCTAACCATTTAAGACCTGTGTCCTCGTCTATCTTTGATAAAAATAAATGGATCAGCAATGTGTCAGTGGTGGGTTGCTTCATTGTCATTAACGAACAATACCGCGATTCCACTGTAGTTAAAAATGATTTTAAATCACCGTATGTGGGTTTCACTAAATGAGGCAATTCAAATAAAGCCTGGAGGTGATTGCTAACAATTACTGATGGCTGATGGTACCAATTCTCTAAAATGGTCCACGCTACTGAATAATTAGCTGCAGTATTACCAAGTGACTCTATTGCATTAAACGCTTCGTCTTTCAAGCATGACCTTAAATACATAAGTTTCTTGTATTCGCTTAACCGCGGATTATCGTGAACAGTGGAACGAAATTGATCGGCGAAGCCTGGCCAATCTTCAAATTTTCCGGAAAATATAGGTAGATGAATTTTCGGTAACTGAATTTCTGTCTCTAAGGCTTCTGCGATTGATTGCGGTGTTGCTCGAAAATCACGAGGGTTGCTACCTGATGATCCGTCACCAATATTTACGTGAGGCATTGCAGGTGTGTTCTCAATTAAATATTGCTGTGCACGTGCTCTCCCGCATAAGTGCTCCTGTGTCGTCAGCCGCATCAAGATCTGATTGTGTTTTTGAAAATATGGCATATTCGGTATCTAAGTTTACTAAACGGAGTTTCATCTCTAATGGACTTGAACATAATTCTGGTGCATCAAGCGCGTGTCTAAACTCAATGAGCTCTAAACGAAATGCTTCGCGTTTGACTTTCAAGCTTCTAACGCGATCTTCGACGGACGGAGCCATGTCAACGACTTGTTTAAAAGAAGGATGTAAAGGAATAGAAAGGAATGGTGATTTAACAGAAGCGTGACTTACCGAACCGTTGCAAGGTAAGCGATGGCACCTGGATCACGCTGCTCCTGCTTCACTTGTCCACTGCTTCGGCTGCTCTTAGCTCGGTGTAGGTGCACCAAGCACAAATGCGGTGCAGATGTGGACGATGAGTTGTCCTCACAGGTGGTGACTCCTTGCGTTGCTGTTGTGACCCCTGGCGCTTCCGTGGCAAGTAGCTGATGCTCCTTGCGCTTCCGTGGCAGGTAGCTGATGCTCCTTACGCTTCCGTGGCAGGTAGTTCGGCAATAAACAGGCCGTGGAGGTACACCCCTGGTGTAATGGTTGATGTTGCGCTTTGTCGGCAACGATGTCCTCGATGTATGAATAGATGGAGAGTACTGTGCTTTATCGACAGTATACTTTCCCAAATGTTGTTGTGAGTCTTCAGAATGACTGAAGGTGAACTGATTGGTGAAGGCGAAATAGAAACTACACGAACTAACGGCTTCTATAAGGTAACGTTTGATTCGAAAGGGACTTTAACCCGATCTCACCAGAATTTAGTCTGATACGAGTAACGCGACGTGACTTCACGATTGCTATACCGCGACCGGAGCACTTCTGAATCTCAACTGAGCCGCGTCTCGACTGAACCGAAGAGGATGAAAATGAACGGGTTTATATACCCTAAAAATGATAGAGAAATGTGTCTATATTATTGTACGATCGCATACTCGTATTTGTCGTTTCCGGTAAGTTTAAGGTTTGCAGCTGGATCTTTTGTTTAAAGGGGTAAAACGAAGGGTTAGCCAGGATGTTTCCTACCAAAGACTATCTTGATAAAACATTCCAGAAGGGAATGTTTTGAAGATTTCCATATTAAGAAATCGTACGGTGTTGCTCATGCTTTGTGCCACTTGCGTTCAGCCGGAGTACAATCATTAAACAAAGGGGCCTGTTGAGACGCTTTCCGTTCTCAGAAGAGAGATTAGAACTTCTAAACGAAAATGAATCGTGGAGAAACGTCTCCATACGTAACAATATATTTTTTGCCCTTCCTCTTCGAGAAAAGAATCTTGCTATTGCTCCCAAACATGTCTCAGTGGTTAAATCTGTCACAAGTTCCAAATGTATGGCCTTTGTTACAAAACAAATAAAAACTACCACGTAGGATTTGACCTTTAATCTATTGCGATTCTTTTTATCTTTAATAGAAAATGGACCGCAATAGTCTATGCCTACATTTTCGAAAGGCCGTGATTGAGTAACTCTAGAGGTAGGTAATTCACCCATTAACGGGGCGGAAGTCTTAGGTATAAACCTATAACATCGCATGCATTATCCGATGATTCGTTTTATTGCTCCCTTAACACTTATGGGCCAATACCTCTGACGAATTGCATTCATGGTTGCATGAACCCCAGCGTGCCAGTGTCGTTCATGTTCGTGTTTATTTATCAAGTTGGTGACATGATGCGAATGTGGTAAAATTACGGGATGTTTCTGTGAAAAGCTGATAGGAACATTTTTTAATCTACCTCCTACCCTGAGTAATCCATCTTCATCTAAAAACGTGTTGAGATTTCTTAATTTACTTTCCTTTTTAACTACCTTATGCTTCTCCAAGTTATTTATATCTTCCGAAAATGCTTCCCGTTGCACTAATCGAATGACTCTGTTACGAGCTGTTTGTATTTCTGTAGGCGTCAGTGGTCCAGTACATTTTTTACCACTACGAGTGTTATTGAAAAATCTTTGTATATAGGCTACTACTCTATACAATGTTGTGAAAGACGAAAAACGCACTAATAATGAATTGGGTTCGCTAACTGTGACCAACGACACCAACTTGCGTTTCTCCGGAATATTTATGATTTCTAATACTAAGTTAGGCCAACAACTTTCCTCCTTAGAGAGCCATCGTGGACCCCTGATCCATGTAATATTATTAATAAAATGTTGTGGATCTTGTCCTCTGGATATATAATCTGCTGGATTATCCAGAGTCGAAACGTGAAACCAATCTTTCGGATCAGTTGATGCTTGAATGTCACTTACGCGATTTGCCACGAAGGTTTTGAGCAAATGTGGAGAAGTCTTAATCCAATGTAATACAATAGTTGAGTCTGTCCATAATCTGATTTTACTAAACCTTAATGGTGTTAATGCTTCTGTAACCTCTGCAACTAATTTTGATAAAAGTGTAGCCGCGCACAATTCGAGTCTGGGTAACGATTGCGTTTTAATTGGCACGACTCGAGATTTGGCACATAGAAGATTTACCGAATGCTGCATGTTTTCACTCGTGACTCGAATAAATATGCAAGCCCCATATGCTGATTCATTGGCATCACAAAACCCGTGGAATTGATAGTCAGTGTGGTTCGTAACGAGAAGTGGGCGCCGTATGGAGAAATGATTTAAAAATCTCAATTGATCCCTAAACCTCATCCAGGAATAATAAATTGATTGTGGAACTACGTCGTCCCATTCGATCTGTGTTTTCCAAAGCTCCTGCATAATCATTTTTACCTGTATAATCACAGGCTCTAATAGTCCAAGTGGGTCGAACAATTGTGCAATTTCTGATAGAATCAGACGCTTCGTTATGCGAGGTTTGAAAGATGCCTAAAGTTTTCTTCGTGTTCAAAATGTCTAAATCTCTGGCTTGTTCTCCTGATTGTTATCTAAACTGTTGATTAAATTCTTGTCATTTGAGATCGACTGTCTCAAATTAAAACCGCCTAATTTAGCCAGTTCTATTAATTCATTCCGCAGTTTCAATGCTGAATTGAAGTCAGATGTTCCAAGTCATCTATTCCAAGTCTTGTTCGAATGCCCTAGCGGCTAAAGGGAATTCCTTAGCCTCATCCTCAGCTAATTGTTTTAGGCAGCGTATCGCGAGAAATGGTGCACATGCTGGTGCATGTATTTAATTTGTACGTCTTTAATGGATGTTCTACTGACTGTCGCCAAAGAATTTTCTGATACTGGGTATCCTCCTCATGAACCTTGATTTGACGAAACATTTTTTCAATATCCGCAGTGAGAACAAATATGGGTATACGGAATCTAATCAGGGTAGTGAACAACGTATTTTGTATTGTTGGGCCGATTAATAATGTGTCATTTAAAGAAATACCCGATGAACTTTTTGCTGATGCGTCAAATACTACTCGCAACTTAGTAGTTGCACTTGAAGACTTGATTACCGCATGATGAGGCAGATAAAATCCGTTACTATGGTCATCCGTGCTAACTTCACTCATATGATTGAGTGACTCATATTCTACTAGAAAATCTTTATATTGCTGATACAGCACTGGATTCTTAATTAATTTATTTTCTAGTGAGTAAAATCGTTTCAATGCTAAACTATGCGAGTCACCTAATGAAATTCGTTTTTCGTTAAACGGGAGCTGAACAATATATCGACCTGAGTGATCACGTTTGGTATTCTGTTTGTAATGTTCCTCGCATGCCGACTCTTCCGTTGGTAGAAATCTTCTTTTCGGAAGTTCTTCGACTTCCCAAAATTTCACAATCTAGCTGTCTACTGATATAAAACAAGAAGTATTTCTATTAAAAGCCTTTACGTCTACTTCGTCTGTTACTAACCAACCCAGTTTGGTTTTTTGTAAAATGATTCTATTACTATTTAGCTGAATCTGACCCACACTAAGTAATTTATAAAAAATGGTACTGCCTAACAACATATCGATGGATCCAGGCTTGTAAAACTCTGGATCCGCTAAACATACATTTTGTGGAATCTTAAGCTCCTTGTGTTTAGTAGACCGTGTTGGTAAGGATCCCGTAATTGTTGGCAAGGCAATAAATCTTAAAATCTTAAATTTTTGCATTAACGCAATACTTAGCGCAGGTAACTAAATTACTTAACCCTGCCGATGAGATATTCACCCGTTCCTTTTCTAATTGTAATTTTGCTAAACCTTCAGTAATGTAATTAGATTGGGAACCTCCATCGACTAATACCCGACAAGTGTGTTTTTTGTTATTCTTATCGTAAATTGTGATTTGTGCTGTACCTAACAAAACTTCGGAATTGTTCACAGCCATTAATACCCTGCATGTAAGATCGACTTCACCTTGAATATCCCTTGATTCTTCAGAAGCCCTTTGCGCAGATGCCTGTGTTGTTTTGTGTGAATTTAAATGTAATAGTGTGTTGTGTTTCCTATCACATTTCCTACAGTGAGACCACGTGCAATTGACGGTATTGTGACCAACCTTTAAACAATTTAAACATAACTTGCTCCTTTGAGTTGATTTTAATCTATCCTTCACTTCCATGGCAAGAAACTTTGGACATGCGAAAACGAAATGTTCGCTCTGGCAAATCGCGTAAGTGACATTCTTATTTGTCGCTACATGACTAAAGCTACGTTTGTACTTAACTCGCGACGTATCATTGTCTGAAGGTAAGTTTGCTCTTTCAGATTCCACTTCCTTCCCGCGCGCTTGAGTATGAATAAAATCGATAAATCCTTGAAATTTGGGCAACTCGTCATTCTCTAACTTACGTTCCCAGGCTCTACGGGTAGTTTTATCTCATTTTTTCACAATAATGAAAATTAAAATTTGATCCCAACTATCTACCGGTTGATTTAAGCCCTTAAGTGCGTTAACGTGCACTTGAGCCTGTTCTGCTAGCTTGCGTAAATTAGCGGGAGTGTCCTTTGTAATTTCGGGTAAGTCGAATAATTGCTTCAAGTATGCTTGTATTAACTGACGTGGCCTGTTACAGCGTTTTTGAAGCATCTCCCACGCGACTAGATAATTTTCTGAAGACGCGTTAAGGGAAGCAATGATTGAAGAGATCTCTCCGCGAAGGGAATTTTTCAGGTAATGAAATTTCTGTACGTTTAGTAAGTCTTCGTTTTCGTGTACAAGTGATTTGAATGTGTCGTAAGAGCTAAACCAGTTTATGAGGTTTCAATCAAATGATGGGATTTGAATTTTCGGTAACATTTTATTAGCTGGTTTAGTTAATTCTGTGCTAGTGCATGACTGTCATGAGGACAGTGTTGGCTCTTTAACACCTCGCAATCTATCAACGTGAGATGCGAGCAACGCTTGAATGCTAAATACACCGCGTTCGAAAATATCTCGTTCACTGACATGATCTGATACCTCGTCTAAAGCTCCTATATTTGATTGTGTGTTTTCGTATGCGACAACTAAATCCTTGACTTTATTTATTCGTGCCTCTATTTCGTATATGCTCAAATTTTGAGTCTCTAAAATGTATGTCTGTACGCGTGTGATTTGACCCTTAATGGTGCTGCGCGCTCTTTTCAATTCTTTCAATGCGTTATCCCTGTTTGCCATATTGAACTCTTTGTGGAAAAATTAAGGGAATGAAATAGGAGTGGCTACACTCACCGAGTGATGATTCACAGAGTCGCTGACAAACTGATGTAGTTGCCAGTTGTGTGATGATTAAAGTCCGAAGTAGGCTTGCTTTGCTTGGCTGGTGTCGATGCTTCAATTCCAACACTGAAGGTCAGTCGTAGGATGCACCTGGTCGTCGACTAACTCGTTCGACTGGTCCGTTGAATGCTGTTCCTCCTGTCGACTGCCGCTGCTGCATATGGTCCACGTTCCGTAGGATAGTATCCTCAGACGAACTTCCGTGATCCTGTTGCTTCTGCGTTGACGTCCTCAGCTTGAGTGATATTCCACAATACTGATATCACTGATATCCGTGGTGATGATTGCCGGAATCCAAGTGGTGACTTAGCAAGTCAGTGTGAATGGAAAGTACTTCCAAGGCGAGGATCCGGCTCGAAGGACCAAATGTTATGTCGTGCAGTTTCTCGCAACGGTGAGGAGAGGTTCTGCGTATATTTCTTGGAATTAATGTCTCGACACCTTCCCTTGGTTACAACTTTTCGTTTATTCGATAACCGATATGCACAATTTCTACTTCGAACTAGTGGTGATGAGAACCATTTTGTATCTGCTCTTCTACCCTGAAGTCTGTTCACTCTTCACCTCGGTGGTGATTTTGAAAAAGAGTGGGAGATGGTCCCAATTTGGGGGAAAGATTTCTCATTTGCTGCTTGACTTGAGGGAGGAGTCATTACTATGCAACCCCTGTTGGTGTTGGAGGAAGTCCCCACCCCAAGCCAAACACGTAGAGTAAGTGCATAGACAGCACATGACGATTGCCAGACCCCAGAGCAGCGTGACAAAAAAAGGGCCTAAGTGGCCAGCGCGTGCGGGCGGTTTATTACCCCTTGTCACACGAAGGCGAGGACCATCAAGTTTGGGAACAATGCTTCTTTGGAAAAGCTAAATTTTCCAAGGACTCGTGTATCGAATTGTATTTATTGAGAGTCCCAAACTGATGGCCCAAGGATTCTGCGTTAAGGGTCTCTTACCCTCACGTATTACGCGGATGGCTAACACGTGAGGATTAGGCCTTAAATGTTGGGTGTCTAGAAAATATGCAGGCCTCCTCGAGACCCTTGTAAAAGTGTCCCGAGGTCTAACCGTCTTTCATTAGAAATATCCATTCGTGTCATAACAAGTCTACTATTTGATTTAAAGGCTGCGAGGGCTTTGCTTAGCTGCGAGTCGATGTGGATGTTGCCGCGAAGCAGGTAGTCAATATGTACCCTTAGGTATTTTACAGTTTTTTAATGGGCTATTTGCTGTTTGGTGTTGGTGTCTGGGATTGTGGTCGTGATTTAAAATAGTTAGTTGCCTGCTTTCGCTTGGACGGATAGTTTTTCGAGGGGATTTCGGAACAGTATTGTTTCGCATTTCGCTGGGTTTAACCTAAGGTTCCACATACAGCAATAATTGTTGATTTTATCGACTATGGTTTCTAGTTCGGATTTCACTATGTGTACTCTGTTGCTCGAGACATACACAACAAGGTCGTCTGCGAAAGCCAATACTGATGCCTTGCCGGGATTGTTGAAGTCGAATGCTTTAAGGAGTTCGCTTGTATATATGTTAAACAGTACCGGTGAATTGACCGTGTCTTGTTGTAGGCCATCTTTAATATGGAATTGTAGCGGTGAGGAGGTTTTTCCTCAGGTAATGAAGGATTTATTGGAGATCCTGCCACCTTTTGTGTGTAGTAGCCATTTTGGGAATTTTTTTGTGGAGTTTATACAGGAGCCCATTAAGCCATACGGAGTCGAAGGCTTTTTCAATGTCGAGGAGGGCTGCTCCTACTAACTGGCTATTGTTGATTTTTGTGTTGACGTGGGATAGCAATTTATGGATTGCGTGGGTTGTGGAATGTCGGTATCGGAAGCCAAATTGACAGCCGAGAATGATTTTTTGGTGGTTACAATGTTGAGTGATTTTTATGTTGATTATTGTTTCGTATATTTTGCTTAAACTGGGCGTTAAACTGATGGGGCGGTAGCTGGATGGGTCCGTTGGGTTTTTTCCTTTTTGTAGGTTTGGAAGGACTTTTGATTTCTTCCAACGTTGCGTGATGGAGCAATTCTGCTTTCAGATTTGGTTTTAGGATGACAAAGTGTATAAGAAACACCCAACAGGTATTGCAAAACTCGATTTTCACGGAAAAACGCCGGAAAAAGTGGTTTTTATGTGTTCCTACTATGACGCACCAAACGCAGGAATTTGAAAAAAATTGAGCATAATACTTAGGACAATATCTTATTGCTAAATTAATTCTATTCTAGTTGCTCTTAGATTTCCACATGAAATCTGCATTTTCCGATTTTTTTCGATTTTTACAGCCAGAATTTGCAACGGGAAAATCTCAAAATGACTCAAAGTATATGCTTTGCTGTCCGACATGTGTTAGATTTTTTTCAGAATTTTAAATTGTCATTAAATGGGGAAAATGTGCCAAAAACTGGATTTTCGTTTTTCCTCTATAACTACCCTTACAGATGAGCTATAGGGCTAAAACTTGGCTGAACGGTATCTTTTTTGGTAGACTATCGAATGGCGCAAATTGGAATAAAATCCCTTCCGGGGCCGATTTGGCCCCCAAGACCGGCTATAGCCTTTAATAAGCGTATTTTTCAGCTTAATCGCCACGAAATCCTCCGAGAACACCGTGCAACTGTGAAAATTCGGCCTAGCTATCAATGGCGCGACAACGTGTCGACCCTCCCATCGAGAGAGTAATTTCACGCTCGCGTGATTTCGAACGTTATCCATAGTCTTTCCAAACACGGCTTTATTCATTAGTTTGAACAAATTTTTTGAAAAAACGTTGCTTGTGTTGGCACGTAATCTACGAGACTTTCGATTGGAATAGATTCGATGCTAAAATTATCTTTATGCGTCTGATCGTCCACCCATCGGAAACCGCTGTGCGGTAGAGGTTGCGACATAGCCCAGCCGTACAAATTATTAACGTCAAAATACATTAGATAGGTGAACGGTTCGCTCGAATCGTACGTCGATGGTAAATACTTATTATTGGCGCTCGCATACCTGTGAGAATATTGAGCCAGTCCGCCGCGTATTTCACGCTCCACGAACAATAGCATGTCCACGTCGGTGAACAGGTCCAGTTCGATCTTTGTCATTTTTAGCATCACGTCCCACGCAAAACCGGGCAGCGTGTAATAATTCGCCGGACCGAGTTTACAGTTCTCGAGACAGTCTTCGCGGAAATTTTCAAAAACATCCGCCAGCAACAGTACGTCCAATTTTAAATACAAATCGCTGTACTATCCCAATGTCTTTATAGCGAAACGCGACCAAACCGTATTCGCGTGAAGATAATCGGCGTAGGATATCTCTCTGGCGCATAACCGATTGTAAAATGCTTCGCGCGGCAGCAATCGCTCCTCTTTTAGTTTATCGTACGACTTTAAATAGTCGTACGGAAAAACGCATTTTCTCGTTAAAAGATCGAAATCGCTGTCGGAAAGATGTGCAAATTCGCCTCGTACGACGCGCAATTTACTCTTGCCCAAATACGATGATAACTTGTCCAGACTAGAATTCAGGAATTTGAACGAATCGATGAATAGAAACTCTATGAACTTCCTGTAATCTCTTTTTATCCCCCCAACGTTTTCGACGTGAACGTGTTTCGTGAACAAGATTTACCGCTCTTTCGTCAACGGTAATACGTCCATCTTCCCCTTAAACGCGTTTGCTAAATCTTTAATGATAAAATGCGCGTCGTAACCGGACAAAGTGTGGAAAACCACCGGTATCACGTACGAAGATTGATAGTTCAAATTACAAACATTATGCGCCGGACCGCGATATGCGCCCGTGATATGACAATGATAGCGCACTTTTTCGTCGCAGTCATTGAATGGTTTTTCGCACACATGGCAGCGTGTGGCCGTAAGAAACTCTAATTTTTCTGCTTCGGGTGAAGCATTCATCGGCACGTTTTTATCAAGTATCGACTGTGATTTACGACTTAACTCGTAAAACTTTGTCGCGAACCACGCCAAACATCCCTCTTCTCTAGAACAGGCCTGATACTCACACAGAGAAGCATCGTATCCGCAATGCATGTAATAATCTATGCTGAACGCGTGGTGATGTTGATACTGCGTGCGCGCCCCGCGACTCTGTCCTTCCTGTTTCTCCAGCAGACATTCCAAATCAGTGTAGATGACGAATGGCGTCTGTTGTTTGTATGCGTAGTTGCTAAACCGCAGCCACACATCTTCCGTGCTTGGAAGCTTCAGAGCGCATTCGGTCATTCGATTGCAATCGACCGTATGGACGTCTAATCCCTCTTGCGATGAGAAATATTGCATGCATCTGAGAAGGAGGAGGAGAAAATATAGCATGGTCTTTGACTGGAAAAGGAAAAATGCTCTCAATTTACCGGTCACAAATATACTTGGGACGCTTATTCTTGCTAAGCTACGACGCAACCAATCGCGACACATTTCTTATGCACGCGTAATGATGGTGCGAATCATCCCTCCCCCGTTGAAGCAGCAAATTGACGTGCTTGCTCCGTTTCTTCTCGGTGAGATGAAGCGTCTCACACTTCTTGCGCACCCATTCGAACACGTTCACAGAAATGTTGTTTACCCGTTCAAATTTTTGAATATCCTTGAACGACACAGGCAGTTGAAATCCTTCGGTTTGAAGCATCGTGAGGTAATGCGGATAGGAAGAGAAACGCTCCGAGTTTTTGTCAATCGGATAGAGACCCGCCACGACTGCAAAAAAAAACAGGCCTCGTCGTAACTTTTCACGTTGACGATCGTTCTCTTCAGTTGTATCTCTCGAGGTTCAGAGACGTTGCAACCGGCTTGCTCAGGGCCCACCCGCTGTCCCGTTCTTGAAAGTCTTCCATCGATGCCAAAATCGTTGGCACAATGTCTTTCAGGTACCAGCGACGTAAATCACTCGTTCAAAACAGCGCAAAATTTCTTGTACCGAAACTTTTCACCGAAACCATGTCGCGCAACACAAATTCCGCCTCCAAGTTCACTTTCAGCGATGAATGTTCGTTCAGAGATTCCGTAACGCGTCTCATAATCATCCGTTTCTCATGTTGCAAAAACTGGCGGGGATCGATGTGCTCGACGTTGATAATAAGACCGGTCGATATGCGATCTGGAAACGCCGACTCGATGTACTCCCAACGAAGAGATGTTGCTCTCCCGCCAACGCGACTCCTGTCGACGCGTGAAAAACGGTGGCCCAACGATACGTTCAAAATTTTCATACGACACATTAAACTAAATATCGCACCCATCGACAGTTCGTCCTTCGTACATGCCATATATCTCGTACAGTATTGCAAACATTCAATATACGATTGGTGCCATTCGCGATACTCGTCGATAGTTTTAATAATCATCGACATGCGTGTCAGGCACTTTAGCGTATTTTTTTAAATCTGAATCATCTTGTTCCCCTCCATTTTACAAGTATCTCGCCAGTTTCCGCAATAAATCTCGCACGAAAGAATGTGGAAATATCGATTGAAAATCCGTTGATACACCTCGGAGTAGTTGAGAATATCATGCTCGAATAACTTTGTTACGGCAAAAGCTTGTACGGGGGGTACCTTCGCAAAGTGTATGCCAACTCGCGCGACATAATTCCTATTTCGCGTCTACGTCTCGTATTCAGAAATGTGCGTATCTAAATTACTAAAGTGAATATATACATTATTCTAGAATTTAAAAATTTTATTCTTCCAAACATATCAATTGTACAATGAGAACAGAACACATATCCATATGACCTGCTAATGTAAGGCCCTTTTTGTTTGTAGGAAGGAGAAACTTCAAGAGTGGTGTGCTGTCCGTGTCCGTTGATGAGAGGAAGCCTAGCGAAAATAAATAAAATATATTGTAAATAACCTATAACCTAATAACCTATATGATATATTGTAAATTAATTAAACTCTTCTTAAGCACCCCTACAACTTATTTTCCATTCGAGGGTTTTATTTCAATTATTTTAAGATTTGAATATTTATTTTTTATTTTATAACAGCCTTGTTATGATAATTGAATATTATATTATTTTTATTTCCTTCATGTAACTTGTACAGTTCATTTTTTTTAATTTTATTGTCTATTCGTATTCTTTGTTAAGATTACAAATGTAAAAAAATGAAGAATATAATACAAACATCTGTAAAATAAAAATAGATTAAGATTAAAATAAATACATTTGTAAATTTAATTCAATTTCCCTCTCATCATTTATTCCGATTTTTCCCGATATTTACTTTCAGAGCAAAGTTATGCCCGTTCTTATTGCGACGGACCTGCCCTGTACATCGAAGGCTGATCGAAGCCAAAGTTTGGCTCTAATTTGGCATGGCAGACTATGCACTCGAATACCGATTGTAATGCGGAAACAGATGGATGGCAATTCCGAGACCAATTTTGGTGGCAAATTAAAAGCATTTTGCTTACTGGGTCATAAGTAAAAGCTCTAATACTAATACGTACGCGTCCGTGATGGCGTGTCGCGACGTGACGTGCATAGGTCTCCCTCTTTTCTACTCCTCATCGCGGCAGCCAGCAAGCAACGTATATAACGGGCGAAATTGTTAAAAAAGTGATATCTGTATTGTGGAATTTGCTAATAAATAGAATTGGTGTTGTTTTGGGCTCCTTTTGAGCGAGCAATGTTTAAAGTTCTCATATTCGATAATATTAAAGATCTCAGAAATCCCGATCTGTCTATATTCTATACAGAAAACATTTTTTTTGTTGCTTGTCAAACTGACAAATTCTGTGTCAAAATCAAAGAACTTTTAGAGCTATGATTTTTTTATAAATTAAAGTTGAAATAGTGCAGAATATGGGAAAAATAGAGAAATTATGGTACGAACGTTTTTTAACTTGCATCATGCTACACGTAATTTCCCATAGATTTTATCACGTTGATTTCAAATCTGGTCCCAAAATTTAAAAACTAATGAAATCATAATTTTTTCATTCAAATGATTAGATAATCCACTGATTTGAAGGCATATTGTACTATTATGCCACAGGAAGGGGTAGATGAAGAGAATCCTCGAATAAACTCCAAAGTCTTCCAGCATTACTTACAGTGGGTGTAGAAAGTATTCGTACACCAATAAAGTTGACACAAAAGTTCGTAAAAGTGTTGTTTACTAATTATTTTTTTATAAACAATGAGTATTAACATATTCTAGGAAATCTATAGAATAGATGCAGTGCAGAAAAAAATGATTTACTTGTATAACTTACAAAATTAACAGGAAAAAACACAAAATCGATAGAAATACACAAGCAATAACTATTGGTACAGTTCTCGATTTGAACTGCTTACAGGAGAATTTATAATGTAAACATATCATATCGAGGATCGTGGACCGTCGATCGTGGTCCTTCGTGGATCGTCAGTATGTTTGTCCACATTGGTGATAACAATAGCATTGAAAATTTCGTAGTATTGTCAGTTACAGTTTAGAAATGGGACGAAAGCGAGCGGTAGGTTTATTTTGGAATAGATCGCCACGCAAAGATACAAAGCAATTTTTTATACGACGAATAACTTAATAGCACATGGGTCGACTGACGGGTTACTTGTAACTTCTTCCTCTCTGTCTACGCGCCCTTTCGCTGGCCCTTATATAAGGATACATCCAACTATGGAAGTTTGGGGGGGAGTGGATGACGCTAGCCCTTAGAGATAGGACTTTAATCTGGGGAGGAGCATAGCTCCCCCCTTGTTGGGACGACACCGCCCGGAAGTATTCTCGGTATGAAGGGGTGTCGGTCCGTCCCTTCCCTAGGGAAGGGTGATCCGTGGGGGTGGGGTAGGAAGTGTCGGGGCGTGCCGGATGTCTCGGCCAGGGTTGGTTCCCTCGGGACACCGGTTCCGAGTGGGGCACGAAGACTCCGGGAGCTGTGGGTGGACCGAAGTGGTGCGCGGGAAGCGGAAAGCTCAATCCGAAGGCTCCAGGGATGAGAACACCGGGCGGGTGGGAGGGGGCTTGTTACAGGGAAAAACGTAACTTTAACAAAAGGTAGCGCCTAGCGATCGCGTTCCACAGACACTCACAAGGGAACATATTCAAGTGCGACACGCCGATTTTGATGAAACTTATGGGAGCTATTGGCTTTAAAAGTCGGTACCCTTACTCCACCGCGGTAATTAGCACCGCGTCACGCTGCTAACTGCGCCACCTTCTTTAGCTACTAATAAAACAATAAACGACACATAACCCAGTGGTATTGTTAACAAACACTATACACGCTTATACTAGATGTTTATATTTCGATGAAACAAGCCAGAATTCCTTCCTACGCACGCC
>CM052139.1:12637290-12660165 GCA_028454255.1 Halictus ligatus | reverse complement strand
TCAAATTTTTAATATATTGTTTAAACAAAAAACTGTTGTTAAAATTTTCTTGCGCGAGTACATTTCCCATTGAAAAACACACAATTTAAAAAAAAATTTAAATTTTTTCGACCTCTGGTTTCCGAGATATCTCAAAAAATATGGTTTTGACCCCCAACTTTGAGGGCTGTTTTCACCCCTTCAAAGTGGATGTCTGCCGAAAAAAAAGATACGTGTCAAATATTTTTCAAAGAACTATAGCTCCCATAAGTTTCATCAAAATCGGCGTGTCGCACTTGAATATGTTCCCTTGTCAGTCAAATAGGCATTAAAATAAAAGAAAACACAGAGTTTAGTATGTGACTGACACAAATATTCTGACGTTTTATAGAGGTTCTCAGGTTTAAGTACTATTTTTTATCACTATGGATGCGCTGGTTTTTGGGGGGTGGGTGTATACAGTTGTCAGGTACTATCTGCTAAGGGCAAGGTATAGAGGCGATCGGTGGCTGCTTGTTTGTTATACAATGTGTCATCGATCCTGAGTCATCTAGTCGTTACACATCCCCCTCCTTAGATTGGATTTGGTCCTCCAAATCTTAGGCGTTTTTTGAATGCTAGCGGACTGGATGGTTTGATGGTTGGAATGTTTAATTCCTTTGCGGTAGGTATTCCTATAGGTCTGGGTACTAACTCCGTATCTCCGGTCCGGATTTCTGAAGGGTTGCTTCTGGATGTCGATGATTCTCTTGTTACTGTTGATTGGTTAATGGTTTGACAAAAGAGGTTGATGCACACTTTGTTGGGTAGAAGTTTGCCAATTCTTGCCTTTTTCAATAGCCAGAATCCTATAAGTGCGATTGATATTGTAGGGAAAGGTCCACCACTCCTAGTACGTCCGCTTAACTTTATTATGTACATTACTTTATTATTTACACTACTTCGATATGTACAACCGCGCTAGCTTAAGGCTACCCGATAATTCGAAACGAAATTGCTGCGGAAAGAAGCGTGAACGCGAATTCCGTGGCTGGCCACGTGTTTGAATATGTGCGCCTCGCCAAGATTCGTGGTAAACCGAGGGCGGTTCCCGGAATCGCGGCGAGGTATATCTACCTCGCGTTCTCGAATGTTCGGGAACCGCCGATCCGCGTCTGCGCGTGAGGTGTCGTGAAATGTTTACCTCGCGACGCACGTCTTACGATCGGTCGCTACAATATATAGCCAATGTACTGAATGGTAAATGTGGTCATTTCTTTCCAATTTTTCGCACGCTTGGAGTTTCAAACGTTAGATTCAAATAGATAGATTCAAACGTTAAGTTTTAGTTTCCTACAATTCTGAATAGTGTTTTAAAGGTTAAAAATGTTTAATCGTCTGAGGTCAATGCAAGGGTTGTTTCTGTAAACATAATTGTCTTAGCTTCTTTATATGTCAGTTATCCTTGGAGAATTTTATATTCATTAGTCGTTTATGAAGAATGGAGATTTCATAATTTGAATTGCAAACGCTGGCGCAGTGTTTTAGGGTGATGTCGAAAAGATTCGCTATTTCGGTATATCATTTCCCGATAAAATCGGTATTGATATCAACAACTAATGTCCATTCCTGACTATATAATTGTACGTCTTTCTCTCTTTTCCACGAATACGTCCAATTGTCCCAGACTGTAGTTACGAAGTGCTAGGGTCGTTTGTAATACCATTAGTGTTATTGTTAGAAGCAACATCTGGAAAACGAAAAATACAAGGCTTTAATCTATTTCCGTGCTCTTTGGCCATATGAGTACCATTAAATTTTATAGTGTTAGTCGGGGGGTGGGGTGTTTTCTCTAGATTGTAACGTGTATTGTTTATATAACTGTTATGTCTATGCTTCCAACGTTTGAATAGTTAATTATTTCTCTTGAGATAATAAAGGTGTACCCGAAATGGTTGAGGGAAGATTTGCTTTGTGGCCAAAGGTTAACTCAAATGGGGTGTATTCAGTTGACTCATGTATCGCGGTATCGAAACCCATGCACACAAGTAAATTTTCATCCCACTCGTTATTTTTGTCACGCATGCATGTCCTGATAAGATTCAGTACTGTACTGTGCGTTCTTTTTAAACTGTCGTTAGATTGTGGATGAAATGATGTCACTAATGTGCCTAATTTGAAACTCTGGCTCGAATTCTTGCATCAATTTGCTAATAAAATTTGATCCTTGTTCAGTCAGTATGTGTTTTGGTGCTGAAAATATGTAAATTTAGTGTCGCAGAAGTTCGTCGATAATCGTCGTCGTGTTTGTTGTTTTTAATGGAATTAATAGTAAATAGTAAAACGTCTTGTATAGATAGGATGTATTTATTGTCTCTATCAGCAGGTGTCAGTGGTCCGAGTATGTCCATGGCAATTTTATCGTTCGATGCGAATGGCGGGTCAGGAATAACTGCGATATTTTTATGAAGGGGCTTCCAAACTTTGCCAATGTGGTTAGGTCGAGTAGGCAAAACATACGTAGGATTAGGGTTTTGTCTCCAATTTTTATATTCTACGAAAAGTTGCGTCTCTTCTAATTCGTCAGTATTAACGTCTGAGTCGTCGATTACTTGCTTTAGTGAGGACAGAGGGTGCATGCGGGATAGGCCATCTGCTGCGGTATTTTCTTTGCCTTTAGTATTTTCAATCTCGTCATCATGTTCTTCTAAGCGTAGCCGCCAACGTAATAATCTGGATGATAGGGCTTTTACGTTAAACAACCATTTCAAAGCCTGATGGTCTGTCAAAATTTTACATTTTTTTCCTAGAAGGTACTGTCGCAAGCGTTTGGTAGCCCAAAAAATAGCTAACAATTCCTTTTCGGTTGTTGTGTAGTTGGTTTCTGCTTTGTTCAATGTTTGACTAATATAACAACAGGGATGGCTTTCTTGGGATAAGATTGCATCAAGTCCGGTGTTTGATACATCAGTATTAAGGTAAAAGTTTTGTCGAACTTAGGATACGTAAGGATGAGAGATTCGCAAAGTTTTTGTTTTAATATATCGAAAGACTTCTGCTCCGAATCTGTCCGATGAAATGGTATATCCTCTTGTGGAAATTCTGTCTGGGGCTTCGCGAGATTGGCGAAGTTTCGGATAAACTTCCAGTAATAGCCGACCATGCCTAAAAAGGATTTCACGTTTGTCTCGAATTTTGGCGTGGGAAATTCTCTGACTGCTTGGATTTTATTTGGATTTGGTTTGACTCCGTCTGCAGTTATAACATGACCTAAATACTCAAGTTCAGCTCGAAGGAATTCGCATTTCTCGGGTTGAAGCTTGAGTCCTAATTCCCTGAGAATTTGAAATAGCAGTGCTAAATTTTTATTGTGCTCCTCTATAGTCGTACCGAATACAATAATGTCGTTTAGGTATACGAAACAGATTTTACCAACGAGTCCTCGTAAGGCGTTGTTTATCATTCTTTGAAAAGTGGCCGGGGCGTTCTTTGACCTGAATAGCATTCTACGGTATTGAAAGTTGCCTTGGTATTGAATTTCTTTGAATTTTTATCCATAGGTATTTGGTGAAACCCTGAATTGAGGTCCAAGGCAGAAAAAAATGTTGCTTTGCCTAGGTGGTCTAAAATTTCTTCTATTGTTGGCAACAGATATGCATCTTGGTCTGTTTCCTTGTTTATGCGGTGTTATATTGTGAGGGCTAGTTTATGACACCCTCAAGTGTCTATCTGTCAAAACGCCCAGAAGTTAGACCGCCGAAGGGTGTAACATTGTGCAAGGTCAGGTATATCGGTGAGACAGTCCTGATGCAATGTTTTCATGAAACTTCCTTCAACACATTGGTGGCATTCTCCCGCTATAAATCACACCAAACATGCTATAATTTGAATTACATTTACTTTACAATATCACAAAAATATCCTCATGAAGTTACAGCACTCCTCAAAAAATTGTCATAATTTACCATATTGTCATACCGTCTAGGCGTATGTAACTTTGTAAGGATATTATAATGATATTATCGATACGTATTCAAGTTCATTCGGAACAAAATCAAAATTCCAGAAATATTTAATTTAAATATATCTTCCGTAATTATAAAAAAAAAAAACGAAGTATATTAAAAGTTACCTTATAAGTTATGAATGAAGTACCGTTATTACCAATATGTATTTTATAAAAACGCAAAAACTCTCGTTCCGTCTAATATGTCATCAAGTATCGAACACCCGAATCAAGCCTGTTCGACTTTCTGCAGGCCGATCCGAACGCCGATTCTAATGCTGTCTAGCATTAGAAGTTGAATTTTGTCATCAGTTGTAGGTTGTATTTATTTATTCTTTGTTTTACTCTATAATTATTACAGAATATTTTTTGTTGAATAATCATTACTTTGTATCGTAATAATTTACAAATTAATTTTAAATTTTGATATTTTTTTGTAATTTTACTTTCATATTTCCTACAATAATAAACTATCGCTTATAAAACAATGATTACAATGGTGAACAATAAGGAACAATTACAGAATGCATTCTCTCAGCATTCTACGTTTATTTATTGCCTATGTCACTGACGTTTTTTTCGTAGTTCATGTGCAAATGTTCTATTTAGGTAGCGATCGCGGCATGTGTAGAGATGTTGGTATTTGGGATCAGTGATAGTTCCACATTCTTAGTTCCACAACCGACGATTATATCTCGACATAGTGGCACCGACGAGATATTTAGAAAGATTGCCAGCCCCCGTGTTGAACTGCGAGATTCAAAGTGGGACCCAGGTGGGTACTGGGAGCAGTCGGTAATGACCCCAATCACCGACGAGATATTTAGAAAAACTGCCAGTCTTACAGGAGAATGTGTCGCTCAAAAAATACGGTGTTTTCTACCACCCTCTAGGACAGATTTTGGCTGGAGTAAGAAATAGAAGGTCAACGACGGTATCTCGTCGATGCAGAAGCCGACTAAGGAAATTCTCGTCGGTGAGAAGGTGAATCATCGCGGAACCATGTCGAATATCAAATGTTACATTCTCCGACGAACGTGTTCGAATTAAACAGATTTTTTTTTAGTGTTGCTTTTTAAGATTTGTAATATTGAAAGTAAAAATAATATCAGGGACCAAAACTTGGTAGAAATATTTTACGTAAGAAATTATTACAGCATAATTTTAGGAAAATCTTAATTAGGTAAATCTTTAATTTGTAATTTAAAAATATTTCACGAACGAGCATTTAGTTTGTGTATGTTATAAGGAAACGGTCCGTGCTTGAACGATAGTTCTTTGCAACGGAACATGCCCCCCCTTGTTGATCAAGTCGATCAATTGTAAATATAATAACCTTGATTCACCTGACGTTGTGGCACCGTGCGATTGTGCATCGTCTGAATCGGGAAGAGGTGCTAACCTTTTAACGTTCCGTTTGTACGTGCCGTTGATGGTGCGAACGGTTACTGCGCGTATGACACCGTCGGTTCCCGGGTGTACCTGTTGTACTCGGCCCAGATGCCAACACAATGGTGAGAGATGATCGTCCTTTAAAAGTACGATGGTCCCGATGTTGATGTTGTGAGACCCCTTGTTCCATTTGTGTCGGAGGTTAAGCTGATGAATATATTTTTTGTGCCATCGGGTCCAGAAGTCTTGTTTGACTTTCTGGATGTGTTGCCAAGTGGATTCGATGGCGATTTGCTGAAATCAGTCTCGATGATGCACGTCAAAGAACCACCGATCAGGAAATGGCAGGGCGTAAGAGCGGATATGTCGTTTGGATCTGACGAGAGTGGTGGACTTTCAGAGGACGCGAATTGAGTATGGCTTCGACCTCGATAACGAATGTGGTGATTTGTTCGTAAGTAAATAACTCTTCACTGACAACACGTTTAATATGGTGTTTAAATGATTTGACAGCGGCTTCCCACAATCCGCCGAAATGAGGTGACAGAGCGGGCATGAAATGCCATGAAGTAGCCTTGGATGTGAGGAAGTGATTGAATTTTTCGTCCTTAGATAATGTTTGGTGGAGTTCCGTTAACTCATTGTTGGCACCGACGAAGTTGGTACCGTTGTCCGAATATAAGTTTTTGCACATTCCCCGCCGCGCGATGAATTGTTTAAGTGCCGCAATGAATGCTTCTGTGGTCAGGTCGCTGACTACTTCTAAATGGACGGCCTTTGTTGCAAAGCAAATAAACACGGCCACGTAGACCTTGACTCGGGTTCGATTTCTGAATTGTCGTTCCTTTATGAAGAAGGGACCGCAATAATCTATTCCGCTGTTGATGAAAGGACGACCCTCGGTGACGCGCGCGGCAGGTAGGTTGCCCATTATATATTCGACGTTGGTGGGTTTTACCCGGAAACATCTGACACATTGTCTAATGATTTGGCGCGTGGTATTCTTTCCAGTTATTGGCCAATACAATTGTCGTACATCATATAACGTGGTTGTGATTCCCGCGTGATGATTTCGTAGGTGTGAATCTCGAATTATGAGTTTAGTGACGTGATGTTCTCGAGGTAAAAGTATCGGATGTCTCTGTTCAAAAGGCAGGGTGGAGTTTTGCAATCGCCCCCCCCCCCCACGCGTAATATTCCTGAGTCGTCAAGAAACGGACACAATGGCTGCAGATTGCTAGTGTTCGGTAGTCTACCGATTTTCAAATCACGTATGTCGTGAGCAAATGTAACGGCTTGTAATAGTCTTATTATTCCTGAAGCTCGAGGTTTTGTTCGAAAACGTAAACAATAGGCAACGACTCATCTGAGTTTCTGAATGCTTGAGAATCGCATGAGAATCTCGTCGGTTTGGGTGATCAAGCGTACTAAACATGTCACCGTCCGTAGTTCTGGTAACTCTTCACACCTGACGAATCTTGCTGGTGGCCATTTGGCTTGCTCTTGGATGAGCCACTTGGGCCCGTTGCGCCAAAGGTGATTGTTGTTGAATTCTGCGGCGGTGGTTCCTCGAGAAATGAGGTCAGCTGGATTGTCAGATGACCGAACATGTCGCCATGATTGAATGTCCGTTTTGCGTTGAATATCTGCCGCGCGGTTCGCGACGAAAGTCTTCAGAGTAGAAGGTTGTTTTTTCAACCAGCATAGGACGACGGTCGAATCAGTCCAGAAAATGGTTCGGTCAATCTTGTGTGTTAATGCGTTTCGCACGGTTTGGAACAAGGTCGCTAACAATGCGGCGCCGCATAGTTCTAAACGCGCTAGGATTGTTTGACTGAGCGGCGCGACCCGTGATTTCGTACAGAGTAGGTGCGCTTGAATGGATCCGGGATGATTGGTTGTTCGTACATATAAGCAGGCGCCGTAGGCCCTTTCGCTAGCGTCGCAAAAACCATGTAACTCTGTTAGTTGCATTTTTTATCCTTACAAGGCGTTTGAATCCAATATCGTTGAGTTGTTGTAGAGTGCATTCTGTGTGAATGTTGGCAGGTACTGATTCGTCCCACGTGATTTTCAAGGTCCAGAGTCGTTACATTATGATTTTGGCGATGATTGTAATAGGGCCGAGCAAGCCGAGTGGATCGTATATTTTTGCAATTGTAGATAAAATGTTTCGTTTGCTGACCTCGGTTGTCATTGTTGGTCGGACTGAATATCGAATCCTGTCATGTTGGGCATCCCATGATATTCCCAGTGTTTTCATGGTGGATGCGTCTCCCAGAATTTTTGGATAGATCAATTCCTAGCTCAGACTCGATAGTAATTTCGGTTCGTTCGACGCCCACTGTCGAATATTAAGAGCACCTTTCTTCAACAAGGTTATTATTTGATTTTGTAACCTCTTCGCTTCTGTGATTGAATCGGTGCCGGTCAATAAATCGTAGACGTATAAATCTCTTTTGATACGGACTGTTGCTTCCGGAAAATTGCGTTCTTCATCGGTCGCTAACTGGTGTAGGCTTCGTATGGTTAAATATGGAGCTGATGCGAGTTCGAAAGTAACAGTGGTCAATTCGTATGTCTTTATTTCTTCATGCGGATCTCTCCATAATATTCTCTGATAAATACGATCTTCGGGTCTGATGAGAAACTGACGAAACATTTTTTCGATGTCCCCTGTTAAGATATATGTGTGCATTCGGAACCATAATAAAAGCGATAGGAGATCGTCTTGCAATGTGGGACCGATTCGAAGAGTATCGTTTAAAGATAGGTTCGTGTTTGTCTTCGTTGATCCATCGAAAACTACTCGGACCTTAGTTGTCAAACTCGTTGGTTTAATGACGGCGTGGTGCGGTAAATAGAAACCTGGCGTGTGAACGGTTGTTACTTATTTCATATGTCCGAGTGCACGGCATTCGTCTATCACCCTTGTGTATTGATCCTTGAATTCTGGATCTCGCTCTAGCTTTCGTTCCAGGGCGAGAAAACGGTTTAGGGCACGTGAATACGACTCGAATTACGATACAAATTAATGCTGTAGTTAATAGACCGTTCGTCAGTCTGTTTGAAAGGAAGGTACGATGGTGAGGAGATGAGTGATTTGTAATTCCCGGTGCTAGTCATGCTTTGCAGCTGAAACAGTTGGGTTTCGGTTTGTGTGCAATCTTGTATTATGTCTTTCTCCACATACGACATCCATCTCTAGTGCAGTCGTCACGTTTATGATTTGATTGTAGACAATTCTGGCATAGGTTTGCTGCCCGCACAGCTGCCCATCGATCCTCGACTGACGTTGTTACGAATGTCCGTTTCGGGGCTCGCGATCGAAGGTTTGGTGACGGTCGCTGGGTTTCCGGTAACGCGTGTCTTATCCGTTTCGCGTTTGATATTGTGTTTTGAGAGCTACTCTCATGCGATGCGTTGCGGAGATGTTTGAACATCTCTGCCGCGTGAGGCATGCGTGTGTCGACTAGCGTTTGCTCCCATGTACGGCGCGTTTCATGATCCATGCGATTGATCGCAATGCTCGTGATGAAATCGTTAGCGATATCCTCCCAAGATCGGCCGAGCGATTGTAACGAACGGATGTGCGATTGCATGTAATTGATCAAATTGTTGATCGAGATTGACGTGCCGTCTGGCATTGCCGGTGTCTCGAGTAATAGTGCGGTGTGCCGTAGAACGAGCGCGCGTTGGTTGTCATAGGTCTCTAATAATTGAGCCCATGCGGCCTTGTAATTTTCTTCGCTTATTGTGAATGATTCGATGGCGGATTCGGCGTGTCCTGATACTGATAACCTCAGGTAATTGAATTTTTGTATGTCGGTGAGTCCGGTGTGACCGTGGATCAAGCTTAAAAACGCGTCTTTGAACGGTAGCCATTTCTCGAGACGACCGTCAAAACGAGGAAGATTTATCTTCGGGAGATGTATTCCGGCGATGCTATTTGACGTGGACGGTGCCGGCGAATCGGTCGTGGTTCTCATAGATTGACTTGGTGTCAATGAGAAACTTTCTGATAATTGTATCGCGCTCGCTAGTGCGTCGTCGTATGCGTCGTATTTGAAGCTCGACGATCTGACAGACCCAACTCGACGTCATAGGCTCCTCGTGGCTGAGAGGTTGGCCTTAGGTGTAGGAGAGGAATGTGTCGCTCGTTGCGATGATAGAGAAAGCTCTCCGGATTGGTCCGTGGAAACTTGCATTTTCCAATCAGCATGCCCTTAATTGTTCAAACTCCCTTCCACAGGCTCTGACAGAGGCCTGGTTGGAAGGAAGAGTGGGGCGATGCTTGACTTGGGAAAACGAAGCGTTTCGGTAATTCGACGCTGTCGAAAGGTCGATTGTTAGAGACCCTTGACTTGTCTCGTGAATTTATGGCTTGACCGTACTTAGTGCGGCGAGGAACGATATGCTCCTTGGGTCGTGTTTAAAGAAAGCGGTGGTTTTTCGGCTCACATCTTATGAACACAAACAGAGTTTTGGTCTGTCCAATGGTAAACACCTTCGAGATTATTAGAGGCCAAGTGCTATTGTGTTAGGTCTCTAAATCACGAGTGTTTGGAAAGGAAAGATGTGAACAAAGACCCTTTGTAAGACCCTCTTTAGTTTGTTTATGTTATAAGGAAACGGTCCGTGCTTGAACGATAGTTCTTTCAACGGAACAATTTCCTTACACATTTTTTTATAGTTAATTGTTCCAAGAATCAATCCGTGGAAACAGAAATATGTTGAAAACTAGAGTAACGTTTATTTAACGTATTATTCCGAATAGTATAGAGTTTGAGAGAGAATCACGTGGGTGAATTAATATAATATAAAATAATATAAATGTAGGAGCAAACATGAGCAAATTTTTGTTGAAATAGACATTTCCTACAGCGAATAAAAGATAAAAAATTCTTTGTTACGCGTCAAACAAAAATCATTATGTTCTCTCTATTCTACACGCAATTTACTCGACGAATAAAGATAATTTTTCATTGGGTTGAGCGATTCATCTTTAGCGCTGAATAGAATGTTCATTTTCATCTGTCTTTATTCGGCGGTTTATTCGACTTCGAATAATTTTCGGAGCCGCTTTCGAATGCTGTAACGAGGACAGAGCAGTTAAAGCCTGGCGCGCGCGTTAGAATGTATGTAGTTGTATGTAGTTGTATTTTTAGATCCTTGAAATTTTGAATCATTTCATTTTTGGTTTAATTTAGCTGTACACATGAATTTATTGACTCTGTTGTAAAATTTTATTTCATAATAGTTATTTTTTCGATTAAAAAAGGTTCTAATGATATGTTGTGACTGTAAAAATAGGATCGCTGTCCTTTTTTAATTTCTATAAAAAGACTTGCATTTGTGAAATTTTTACGTGTCTTTCATTTTTTGTAAATATGGTTTTCAACCGAAAAATCGACAGAAATTCTCAAAAATGAATATCAATAACCGTAATGCGTCACATTTATTATATATAGAACAATTGACCGAAAATCGAATGTTGCATCGGCGATTCGAATATGTTGAAGGGCATGTTTGACTACCTTGCCTGGCTAGGTTCTCTCACGACGAAATATTCCAAATTGTAATATTCCAATATTTCAATATCATTAAAAATATTTGAAGTACTATTTAAAACTATTAATGAGTTTTAGTAACAAACTAATTTAAATAGAAAATGAAACAAAAAGTATAAGATTATTGTAGGTTCGCTATTATGGCTCGATGAAATTTTGAGTTCGTGTATCACTAACATAAAGGTAAAGACACATATTTTAAATTTTTATTGCGGATTTAAATAAAAAAGTATTGGAAAGTGTCTAAGTCATTTTAAATTTTAATTATAATTGTATTGTTTGCTATTTTTTATACCTTATAGTATTGTTTCTTTATATTTTATAAGCAATTAACTATTTTATAAGTATTTATAGGGGAAGGAGGGGATTCAATAATCAGGATTATCTCCAACTCCTATTAACTATATTTATTCGATTTTACAAAAAGATTCAGGCGCGTGTGCGGATACCGTGTTTCTGGGTCGCCGGTTTGCTGGTAACTAATTAACACGATTCTTTTCTTTACAAAATAAAACAATTCACCTGGCAACGATAAAACACACGAGTCTTCTCGGTGTACTTTTGTCACCGAGCTGTTACAATCTTCGCCGCGACGCGCGAGCACACACATACACACATACATACTGAATGCAAACGCGCCCACAGTCATTCCAAACAATCTCATTATCATTAATTTCCGACATATTAAATTTCATTTTCTGTGAGTAATTGACAGTACATATACATTACTAATCACATCTTGACTTTTGCCGCAAGTCGGCTATTTATCCGCACTGCGCAACGCGGCGAAAACCGAGCAGCGGAACTCGAGGCGAGACGGACTCTCCGCGTCTCTTTTTTTCATATGCTGTCCTTCATTACACAAGTACATGTGATGGGAATTTTGTCATATTTGGTAACGTTTTACTTAGAAAAATATCACCAGTATGTTGGTGAAAGTCCCATAGAAAAATAATTAATAATAAAAAAGTTTATTTTTTTATTTAAAGGCCTGAGCTCACGCCGGTTATTAATATTCATATTTGAGAATTTCTGTCGATTTTTCGGTTGAAAACCATATTTACAAAAAATGAAAGACACGTAAAAATTTCACAAATGCAAGTCTTTCTATAGAAATTAAAAAAGGATGTCGATCCTATTTTTACAGTCACAACATATCATTAGAACCATTTTTAATTGAAAAAATAACTATTATGAAATAAATGTTTACAACAGAGTCAATAAATACATGTGTACAGCTAAATTAAACCAAAAATGAAATGATTCAAAATTTCAAGGATCTAAAAAGAACTACGATTCATAAGTGTCTACAGTTTTGTTCGATTCCTGCTTTGGTCATTGGTCGATACAACTACTTACATTCTAACGCGCGCGCCAGTCTTTGACTGCTCTGTCCTCGTTACAGCATTCGAACGCGGCTCCTCGCGGAATAACTCTTTAGGGCACGGTGGGATTAAAAGTGTTCCACCTTTTTGATGTATTTTACGGGATTGTGGAACATTTCTTATTTCTTATTTCGTTTTATTTACGTAAAGCAGTTGGTAATGTCTTCAAGTAATGTTAGAAATGTATTCACTTGCGTATTAACTATTACTATTTGGTTATGTTTTTACATGATTAATAAAAATTAATAAAAATAAATTAAATAAAAAAAATATACCAATATACCTTTATTAATAAAAATATACCAATTTTGTTTCACTTAAAACCCGATAAAATTCCTGTGCAACATGGGTCTATATTTTATCTGTAATCCTGTGCCGCAAAGAGTTAAACCGCCGAATAAAGACGTAGATGAAAATGAACATGTGGCGACCTGTGCAACGAGCACGCCGACGAATCGTCAACATACATTGTATACGCAGCGGTGACCGCCCTCGGGAAGCCGCGGAGAAACATGCGAAGATCGGTTCCGAGGGTGGTCGTCGTTTGTTAAACAATTGACTGGCGACAGAAAAAATTGAACAGTCGAAGAAATGCGATCGAACGTCGCACGCGAACATCACGTAATAAATCACTTAACGATATAAAAAAAAAGAAGTCGTTGAGCTGTAGCCCAACTAACCCAGCCCTCACCTTGCCCTCTTGCAACCTCATTTATTGTAAGAACTCCTCGTCCGTTCCACGTTCAGTATCCCCATATAAGGAGGGAGAGCACGAATTGAGGGGACAAAATTACCCTCTGTTTGCAGAAGATTTGTAGAACAGAAAATTCAAGCGGCAACAAGTATTGATCTGGCGACTATGTCCGTTCCGAGGGATGCCGTTATGAGTTACTGGAACTTGTTGCGCACCCTCGATTTTGCACACATTTTCGTATTAATACAGTGGTGAGACAACAAAGCGATAGAAAAATTGATTATTAACGCGTTCGCTACCCGCGTTTGTTTCGGCAATATTTCTTTAAGCTGCAACATTTTATCAAACACAACACATCCTCTTACGAAACGTGAACAATGTATGGTTACAAAAACGATAAGAGTTTCTCTCTGAATCGTTCGATGCTTCATACGTAATATTGAATGTCTACGTGGGGAAATTAATTTGATTTTTCTTGCACGAATGAATTCGCAATTGCAATACACGTGCGACAATTTCAACGACCGACCCTGTGAAATCAAATAATAAAAATGAAATGTAGATAAAATAAGATTGTTTGCAGTGTTCGTAACGCAATCATTATTACACAGTTCTGATGAAATAGTATTTTGAAGGAGAAGTGAGAATCGAACGAGTGAATTGTTTTTTTGTTCAAATAAAATACTCTAATTTAAAAAAAAATAAAATAATTTAAAAAACCACTAAAATCGTACTCGTATATAAAAGAGAAATATTCGCTTGAGAGCAAAAGGGTGCTTCCAAGAAGATTCTAGTTAAAAGAACACTTTCTCGTTAATATATTAATTTTCTTCGTTTTACGTATACTTTGGGTCGGAGTTTTCCTGCAAAGATCATGTAAGGGAGTAGTGAGAATTTTCTAACGGATGCTTTATTGAAACTTCTGTTTTAAGTTGCACTGTTCGATTATATTTCCGTCTCATATGTCGATCGACCATTGTCGATATGTGCTTAACGCTGCCTCTTAACGTACTGAGTGTGTATACGGCGTTTTTCCAGCGACGTTGTCGAACAACATCCTTTTTCATTCAGCCACGACGTGAACGAATCGATCGGAGGAGTTCGAGAGCGTGATGAAATTCGACGGGATGAAAGATAAGGGCGTCGCGATGCTACCTGATAATTCTGTTTCCACCCCCTATTCGATGATAGTGTTGTACCAGTATTACAACGTCGTGTAATGTCTACAACTGTAACGTCTAAACACATACAGCCTGTCACCGTAATATTCGGATACTTCTAATAAGACAACATTTTAATCATTGGAACAGACGATTTTATTTTTTCGAGATATTAGAAAAATTAGTGTAACAAAGTAATAGAATTTTTTTGAAAAAATTGTAATTGGTCATAATCGCAGAGAAAAATTTTAGTTACTTTAAATTACTTTTTTATTCGGGCCTATTTTGAATCTTTAAAAACTGCATTTGGTAAATATTTGTCATGAACACAGAATTTTTCATATTTTCGCTAGGACCTTTCTAGAAAGAGAATATCTGGGTTGTATTTCTCGTTACTTGATCGTTTCGAGGTACTTCGCTGTTTTATTTCCATCAACGCTACGTAGATTAGATATGGGAACGGATGCCTGGCCCATGGCAAAACGCTTTCCCACCAACGTGGTCGGCTACGCTGCATCGTACGAGGGTAAAGACGAAGGGGCACTGCAGCCCGCTGCGCGAAATAGACATTGGTGGGGGAAGCAATTGGCTCCTAACGTGTCATTCTATGTTTTCACAGCACATTCTTGTGTAGCGTAATTGTTTTATTCTGCATCATTATTCAGGTACATCAATGTTACTGATACGCATACTGAAGACTGAAAATTTTATCGAAATCGGTTGAAGAAGAAAAAAACAGCATTTTCTACTAAGGATCTCCATAAGAAAGTTTGAATTTAGTCAGTACTCGTAGATTGTATTTATTCTGTTTTTTTATCCTATAATTATTACAGAATATTTTTTGTCTAAAAATTATTATTTTATAAATATCGCAATAATTTCCAAAATAATTTTAAATTCTGATATTTTGTTTGAATGTTACCTAGTAATCACTTTCAGATTTCCTATATGTGTAAACTCCATACAATCCAAGTTTGCAAAAACTTTAACAGCTTATATCTCAGTAACTATTTGTTTGCGACATATGGTTCCTTTTAAACTTTTTCTCTTTTCGATAAACAGAAGATGTTGATGTAAAAAAGAAATTGTAATAACAACTTTCTTCGTTACAAACAATTTTGCGGCAGGTTTCTTTTACAAACGTCCACTGACCGCCATTTTGGCACGATCGCCATTTTGTTTTTTAAAATTTTGTGTTCAATTTCGTAATCAGCGACCATGAAAACATTAAAACATAAATATTCAATTAAATCTGAGTCTAGGACGTTGTTTCTGGAAATTGCAATCCACCTAGGTAAGGGGCCAATCCTGTACAGTCCTTGTCTGAGCAAGAACATGATCGTATGAAGGAAAAAGATGGAGATATTGGAGGAAGATTCGCTTCCTTGTTGGTCTAGTAATTGGATGTTGATCGAATTTGTTCACGCATGCGTGACGATTGAAGCATCAGTAAAGTACAATTTTGGTTAAAATGGGGTACTTTACCATCCCGTATAATTTCGCAAAGTTTATGATTTGATTATGAAAAATGAATGTGTAATATATGTATGCCAATCAAATGATAATAATAATTTATCAAAAAAATGTAACACACTTGTTTCGTCGTCTCGTCCTGGACTCTTCCGATTTTTTCCTGCCAATAATAGTACCCCACTACTTTCATCATAATATAAATACATTACTGCGCCGGATGCGCATGCGCTAGAATCCCTGCGAAGACTCCCACTGAAGTAGTCAGGTCATTCGGCTAACGAAACTTGCGAGTTAGTCTTTGCTAACCCGTCGAAGAAGGAAGAATGTACTGGTCAGAGAAAGGAACCTGATCTACGTAATGAAGGTATGTAACTTCAAAATGTTGTTTAACCCTTTGCACTGGAAGCTATTTTATTTCCAAAATGAAACATT
Source organism: Halictus ligatus (assembly GCA_028454255.1). Taxonomy (NCBI): domain Eukaryota; kingdom Metazoa; phylum Arthropoda; class Insecta; order Hymenoptera; family Halictidae; genus Halictus; species Halictus ligatus. The sequence goes on along the minus strand of CM052139.1, from coordinate 12,644,095 downwards.
TTTTCCGACCTAGAATATTGCCCTCCTATTGCCCCCCTCCCGAAATGTTTAGTAATTTATTAAATACAAACAAATTTGATAATGTAAAAAATATTTTGAGGCGTGCCTATGTGCGTATATGATATGCAGCTATATCACGGTGTTTGTGCCCTTCACAACGATGTGCCGTTGTCACAACGAAGTGCGTCGCGGTGATCGGTTTCTTCGGTTGTTTTCCCCTGAAAGTCATGTCGCGGACTTCGCTTTTTTTTGTTTCGACCTACCTCGTGTTTGCCTTTCCGGCACGTAGTCACCTCAGACCACCAGCCATTTGCAACGGTCGTGCTAATAACGAACGCTATTTCTCCACGTGCCGGGTGTAAGTACGTATTATCTGGTTTGGTTTGTACTACATTTGGATTAGTTTTCGAGTTAGTTTTGCGTTAGATTCAAAATTTCTTTAAAATTTAATGTGCGAAATAAAATGTTAGTGTATATCACCTTATAAAATATATTTTTTTTGTAAGAAATTTATGTCAGAATGAAAATTGATATGAATAATCATATAGTAATCATTTTTACGCATAATACAAATTTGCAAAAATTATATATCAATCATTTTTATGTATTCTTAATTTTTCTTTAATATATGTTTTATACCTATTGGAAAAATAATAAGAAGGTAAAGATAGATCCAGATTGTTTGGAAGAACGTGAATAACCATGAATAACCAAATTACGAGAAGTGCCCGAAAATAGGCCATTTGTGCGCACTGTGCGGTGGTCTCTTTATTTTCCGAGATATTCGCAAAAAACTGTCTATTTTGATGAAAAATTCTGCCTATTTTGAATACCCGAATTTGTTCTTTGGGGCGTGGGAGGGTTCTTTCTTTAAAATCCACAGGGGTATTTTTATTATCCACTCTATTAAATTATCGAGTCGATGTGGTCAATGTTCTTTCACTTTGCAAACAAATTCACAGAAGTAATTTATTCATGATGACTATAAATGTTGAATGAAGTCTTCACAAGTGTAAGTATCTCGGGTAGAGACAATTTCTAATTGCACCGCAAATGTTTTCTTCATTTATTCTCAGGTTCTCCCTACAATGTATTTTCCTTACTGTGTGTAGTAGCTTGAAAACTTTACCTTCTGCCTTTGAATACATGTTATTATTTATTTTTAGTGTTTTCAAGTGTGAGGCTGGCCATCAGATGCAATGTGTGTTAGCTCTTTACCTCACGGACTGGTTCCTCGGCCACCCCAGGGCATGGTGTTTTATTTTGAACGGTTAAGAAGTAATTTCACAGGTATTTTCTCATTATTTCTTTATCAATGTTTTAATTTGAATAGAGTTTGTTTTCTTGAATTTGGAATTTATAGGATATGGGTCTTAGGGATTGCTATGCCCTTATAACTTCTGGGAAATATATTCTTTACGTTTTTTTTTAAATTAAAATCATAATTGAAACTCCCCATAGGGGGTTATAAAGCTATACATTAGTAATATATGTACATCTTACTGTTAAGCATTAATAATGTAGGAACCACAGAACACATTATGTATATAACACATAAGTAAATAACTTTAAATCTTTAAATTACATTGGTTGAAAAAATTGAAAAGAAAATAACATGCCTGAATATTCGGCTCATAAAGTAACGATCTGATATTTAAGGGTAGAAACAATTTGAGCTTCCTTGCCGTGATAAACCTCTACCTGAAAACCATGGTGCAGTCCCATCTCTAACATAATACTGAAAGTATTCCTTGCCTTTAGAATGTTGGTAGGAGTAGATATATGATAACCTAAAGCCCATCTAATGGCAGAAAGTTGAATTTTTTCTAGTTTGTAGTTTAGATCTTTACGTGAAGAAAAATAAATGAAGCATCCATAATCAATATTTGAACGAACAAAACTTTTGTAAAGAATTAATAATGTTGTTGGGTCTGAACCCTACCATGTTCCGCATAGAAATTTAACGATATTTAAGGCTCTTGTACATTTGTTTTAAACATAAGATAAATGAATCTTGAAAGATAGTTCATAATCAAAAATTATTCCTAAGAATCGAGTGGAGCAGCTAGATTTGATACTGCAATCATTTACTTTAATTTCAGTTTGTCCAGGAAGGATCTTTTTGTTGTTAAAGTGAAGGAAGGCTGTTTTCTGTGGGCTAAGATCCAAACCTAATAAAAGAAGGTTACACTTTATAATGAAAATAGATCTTTCTATAAGATGTTTACATTTTCTTAGTGGAGAGATTTTTGAATAAACTGCAATGTCATCTGCGAATTGAGATACACAAATATTTTTGGGCAAATTATCAGAAATTTTTGAAGCATATATTAAATATAGAAGTGGACTTAATACACCTCCTTGGGGGACAACTTCGAAGACAAATCTAACTTCGTCGCCTGTCAAACTTGTGAATATTTCTCTTTTGTATGTTAAAAATTCAACAAATCGAATTAAACGGTCAGTGCAACCTACAGAGGCCAATTTGTTCAACAAAATATCACTATTCACGTTATCAAAAACACCTAGGACATCCATAAAGGCTGCCAAGGTGTCCTTTCTGTTATAAAATCCTTCCTGAATGTATAACATTAGCTTGGTGGCATTATCTATACATGATTGTCCTTTACAAAAACCCGTTTGGCTAGCTGGAAGTAGATTTTGGTGTTCAATCCACCATTGTAACCTATTTTTTATAAGCGTGTCAAACAGTTTACAGAAGCAAGAGGAAAGGGCTATAGGACGGACCCTTTTTTTGTCTGATTTTTCAATGAAATGAATGTAATATTGATTCCATTCGTGAGGGTAGTTATTTGATAAGTAAATTTCGTTAAGAATATCTAGAAGTAATAGTTTATATTGTACAGATAATGTTTTGATAACTAGATAATCCAATTCGTTTGTTTTAACATTTCGATAAGCGCTGGGGGATTGTTGGTGAATTTAGAAACAAGTCCTTGTATATCTGAGTTGTTCAAACTTTCCACAATAAAATTGGATAAATTTTCAACACTAAGAGGAGGGTTTTGTGTCGTACTCTTAACGAGTGATTTTATAAGATCGAATTGTTATTTAAAATTGTCTGAAAAGCTATCTGTTTTAGACTTCATATTTTTTTTAATGTTTTTGTATATGGTTTTCTTAATTTCGATGTCCGTAGTACTTGGAATTTCACTTAAATTAGAGGAGTTGTAGACCGAACTGGTGTCTTAAGGAGGACGTTTGATGCTGAGTACAAGAGGAACTTTGAATGAATTGTTTTCTTCGTTTGATGCTTGTTTATCCTGATGAATTTCTTGAGAAAGGTTGTTATTATCAGATATATCATCCATCACTTGACTGTAAGTAGTCATATCATCACTGGATTCCTTCTCAAGGTCGTCCATTGGAGTGAAAGAAGTATGATCTTCCTGCTGAACGGTAACTGAAGATTCTTGATTGACAGTGCCACTATTTTTACAGTGCTTGGCGAGATGACCTTCGGCTTTACAAATGAAACACGTCAATTTTACAGTTGAAATGTAAATCCAGTATAATGTGTTATCATAGTTTATTTGTATAGCATCTGGTAGTTTATTAATATCATCTGGATCAATATACACTTGTCTTCTGAAACTATGAATATGATTGTATCCAGGTTCTGTCATTCCTGCTCGAATATACGATATTTGAGACTTTCTAGATATATTCAGTTCTATCAATTTATTTTCGATAATATTGTTCGGTATTGTTGGACATACATTAGACAATATTATACGTTCAGCAAGAGAAACAAGCGGACGTATTTCAAGAATGTGACCGCTAATGTTTACATTTTTGTGGGTACTGAGGAGAGTGTCAACGATATTTTGACTGCTCAAATATAGACATACTCTGCCGTGAAAATTCTGGATCTGATCGTATATTAGTTGGACCGACGAATTTTCCAATGCACATGGTGTATTCTTTGATCCTGATTCCTTCTATTGCATCGATTACAATGGCATGCTCCTTCCCTTAATCGCATCCCTATTCCATGACATACTCTATACATTTTCTTACAGTTACATGCATATGTACTTCTTAACATTCTCTATAAATTTTCTCACAGTTACATACATATATACTTCTTAACACTCTGTATACATTTTCTCACAGCTGCTTACATACATCCTTCTTAATTACTATCCATCTATTTTTTACGACACTAATACATTTCTATGCTGCAGAAACTTATTATTGCACAATGCTTTTGTGAAGATATCCTAAGGCTGTTTCGCAGTTTCACAATACTTAACTTTAATTTCATTTCATTTCCACAATTTTTTCTTTTACAAATTGGTACCTTACATCTATATGTGTTCCAGTTTTTTCCGGCCAAACTTTGCTGGCGTGTTCTACACGCAAAAGTAAGAAAAATTTTTTATATAAACACATGCTCTTAAATATTTTGTTAAGGAGTTATAACTATAATACAAAATGATAATGAACTGCCATTTCGTCGACACAGCGTACGAACGTATTATGAATATCTCTATTTGTGTTTACAAAAACGTTTATGTTTACTTGCTGAAGCAGTTGATATCGACATTTTTTATTAACGTTTTATTAACGAGTTAATATTTCAAAATGACGTCCGTTATTACGGATACAAGATTAGCATCTAATAAACATTGACCCAATCGTATTACTAATTTCTTCTTCATTTTCTCTAATCGCAGCAAATGCATCTGTAATCCTCTGTACTAATTCCTCACGAGTGTTAATTTGTGCTTTATAAACTTTTGTTAGTTAATTATAATAGTTATACATTTTTATTAGTTATAACTCATAAATAGAACATTGAAGAGCATATGGTCATATAACATTTTTTCTTACTTTTGCGTGTAGAACACGCTGGCAAAGTTTGGCCGGAAAAAACTGAGACACCTTGTATATTTGCGCAGTACCGAATGACAGGCTGTTGGTATAAAATACATATCAATATTATACAATATTTATATATCCATTCCTTTCAAAAACTGTTTAACCAAGTTTAACGTTAATTTTCAACATTATAAACAATTTTGCGACAACACATTTTTAAGACTGTACACTGAACCTGAGTATAATATAAAGGAATATATAAAGTGCCGTTCTTTACAGATCACATCTAGCTATTTACATAAATCTAGGAAATAGTTGTTATTGCATAATTATTTTCAATAAGGGTTATACAAATTCTGAATCAACATTACACATTACACATTATATCCATTTCACATATCGAAATATGTAATAAAACATCGCAAACACTTTAGCATTCTCAATATACTAAAATGCTTGATAATATTGATGTGCTGATCTTCCCGCTGTAACTCGCAACGTGTCATTTTACGTCCGATTTTATGTCGAGCAGTTCTCTTCGGTGGGAGCCGTTCGCACGGTGCGGATAGCTCGCATGGGTTCGGGTAGCTCGCATTGTGCGGGTACTCGACTCGACTCGACTCGTATAATCGATCCGAGCTAAGCTCGGCTCGCATTTTCGGGTACTCGCACAGCCCTAATACATACCTATCACTGATATAAGTGATAAAAGCTGGGATTCAAGTATAGATACAAAATCATTTACAACAGTGAAAGTGGATTCACAACTTGTTAAGTAGCAGTGTGGAGGAGCCCAAATCGGAAAATGTTCAAAACCCAAGTTGCTTTAAATATTGGGCAAAATTTGTTTGAAACAGCTATTTGCAGTTATTTGGCTAACTGGGAAACTTGACAGTTAAAATAAGTTACGTACCTTCACGATGAAGAGTTGGTTTTACTTGTTTTTCCAATTCACTTTTTTACTGTTACCCATACGTACACAAAGTAACTATGAGCAGTCCTACATGGTGGAAGGCACAACAATGACTGGTCAAGTTACGTACCTTCAAGATGAAGAGTTGATATTGCTAGTTTTTCCAATTCGCGTTTTTACTGTTACCTATATGTACACAAGCTAACTACGAGTAGTCCTACATAATGGAAGGCACAACAATGACTCCCTTTCGGCATCTGCTTACCTGGCTAGCAGAGAAGGGAAATTGAACAGTTTTTCTTACGATTTTCTCGTCTGTAGAGTAATAAGATTGGCTAAACTGGGGTACCTTGGAGATTCTTTCAAACTTCCTCATCGCTTCCTTCACCTCCTGTATAAGCTCCCCCTCCTGTATACCCTCCCCCGGCTTCGATGTGGTCCTCCATTTTTTGTGATTGGTCCCTCTCGGTACGGTCGCCGAGGACCGGTTAGGTCTCCAGTGCTCCCGAGGAGCCCTCCCCTGGTTCCCCCGGCATAACCCGCCCACAACGCGTATGCCCCCTACCCCTCGTTTGCGCAGACAACTCTAGCCGGGCCCACTTGAGGCCTGTCACAACGACCCCCGCCTCCCCGGTAGAGCCTCTGTTAGTGCTATTTCCAGAAATCGTTCGCTGTAAACCGCTCATATATATATATATATATAATTATTCATGAGCGGTTACGTTGTCGTTATGTTACATTGCCGCAACACGCGGAAGGGTTTTCCGCGAATAGGTTGGGTCCTTGTCCCGATGGGAGGAAATGCACACGGCACGACAGTTTTCACAACAACGATTTTATTTGTAATATATTTGCGTAGTGGACTTTCGTCGTACAAGAAGCTGGTTCGCTGGATTGACTGTTCTTAAAAAGTACCGTACGTCTCGTGAGGTTGTAGCGTTCTGGTGTTCGGTGTCGCGTCTTCTATAATGTTAGCTCTGACTCTTCTTCTATTGGTTGTTTCTTATCTATATGGTGTGACTAAAAGGATTTCTATTGGTAAGAGGG
>CM052139.1:12608807-12630548 GCA_028454255.1 Halictus ligatus | reverse complement strand
TGTTAAATAAGAAAGAAAACACGATCTGCGATATATGTAAAGTACCAGTTAACATAAATCATCTAATAATAGAATGCAAAAAGTATGAGAATGAAAGGAAAAATGCTAAGCTGCCTAGATCGTTGCCAATTCTGTTAAGTTCTGAGGAGTATATCGACGGACTTGCCAAGTATATCAAGGATATAAATATGTATAATATACTGTAAGAAAATGTACCGTGTTGCTAATGACCTTTGATGTTGAAGCAACATTAAACAAATAATAAATAATAATAATAGTATCCATTCAGTGAATGTATCCACTGTGAAGTCTTTATCAATGTCGATTTGTAATTGAAATCTTTGTATTTCCCATCTTTCGCATTTGAACAGTGTGTGTTCTGCGTCGTCAGGAATATCGTTACACCACCAACAGCGATCATTTGAGGCTTTTTTAATTTTAAAAAGATAGGTTTTAAATACTCCATGGCCGGTTAGGGCCTGTGTTATTCTATAGTTTATAAAACCGAATTTCTCTCCTTTCTTTCCAGATTTTAGGATCTGGAATTAGCTGTTTGGTCCACATTCCGGTTGGTTGCTGGTGCCATAGATTGTGCCATCTAGTCCATGATTGAGTGTCAATGTTTTTTTTTGGCTTCTTCTAATTGGTCCAATTTTCATTGTCTCAAAACATCGTCGTCGTCGGAGTTTATCCGAAATCTTAGAGTGGCTTACGGTTGGCTAACGTGTATTCTAATGGAAGATAGCCCGTAATGGCGCATAGAGAGTACCTTCCTGCGGATCTGTAGGCTCTTGCCACTCTATTTAGACCGGCTCGTTGTATTCTAGCTAGTTTTCTGCAGTTGCGTTTTAGTTTAAGAGCGGGGTCTGCCCATACTGGGCTGCTGTAACATCCTATAGATTCCGCTATGTTATAGTATAGGCGGCGTCCGGCGTACGTCGGGCCGCTGATGTTAGCCATGAGTCTAGACAATTCCCCGATCACCTTGCTCACGCGTTCTTCTAATGTATCTATGTGGTAGGCATAGTTATTTAATTTGGTTAGATGTATACCTAGATATTTAATGCTTTGACTGGGTGAGATAGCAGTTCCTTTTTTAGGTAGTGTCCATTTTGGTTGTTTAATTGTTTTAGGTCGTCGTCGACTTGGACCCTCTGTGCCTCTTGTTTGTGATTCTTCAATTATTAATTGCTTTTTAGTTTTGTGTTTCCTAGTTTCTATGGTTTTCCAGGAGTTCTCCTCTCTTTGTATGACTATATTATTGTTATTGTTGATTTTATCTTTGTTATTTTTATATACATTTTCTACTGTTATTGCATGTTGTTCATGTTGTTGTTTTTTATTTTTATTTTCCTTTTTCTTGGATTTGTATTCTTCTAAAAAATTCATCATTCCTTTGCATAAGTCAAGTTCTGAGTCACTTTCATCTTCCGATGAAGAGTTTGTATGTGCTTGTTCGTGTCTCTTTTTATTGCTTATCTCCTCTCTGCTGTTACGTGGGGATGATTTCTTCATTTTTCTTTTCTTAACACGAACATTCTCATCTGACTGATGCATATGAGGTTGCATGATCTTTTGTAGTCGGGTCTGACTCGGATTTCGTTTTTCTATCTGTATCGGTTTCTATATCAGATCTTTCTGAAGTTTTTTGTTGTATGTTCCCTGATTGTTTGTTTTTTATTGTATCTAATTCTTTTTGAGTTTGTGTAAGTTTCATTTGTAATATTTTTAATTGTTTTGTTAGAACTTCTTCTTTTCTAGTATACATTTCTTCCTTTTTATTGTTTAATTGTTGATTCTGATTTTCTTTAATGATTTTCTCTTTCCTCAAGGTTTTAATAGTCTTTTTGATTAGATCTTCAAAATTTATTATTAGGGATTCTACTAATGTTTTTGCATCTAATCTGATACTTTTAACTTGTCTAATATATGAGTTGTAATCTTTTAAATAATTTAAAAATGCTTTCATGTTTTTCGACATATCATCTATTGTTTTTATTAGTTTATCTTTTTTGTATAGTTCCTTAGCATCATCTTCACATTTGGAAACCGTACTACTGGAGGTTGGCCAGTCTGTTGTATTTTGGGAAGACGAAGAGTAGATCCTTCCTAGTAGTTTTCCTATCGTTATCCTCTTCGTTATCCGTTTTGTTAGCTGAGTCGTCAGTACCACCTCCATTTGGGGATGGTCTTCACCTGTAGCCGTTGCTTTCCCGAACGCCAAGTGGGAAACGTTCGCGGACTCGCAGTTGCTTGATAACGACCCGGGGATGGCCTGCTCGCCCACCCTCCCCGTGCCGGTACTGAAGATCCCACCACCTGCACCGTAAACTGAATCCTTATCCGTTGTGCTGTCCATGTTTGTACTTTAAGCACCTACTTGCCCTGGTCCGTCATAGTGCTACTTTGTACTTCACAAAGAACTGGCCGAGAGTTGTCCTACACCATGCGGATTCTAAGGCGACAATGGACGGAGCAGCACCAATGTAAGTAGATCAACACAATTTTACTGTTTACATTCCAAGGTGGAATCCAATTTTTTGAACATTATGTTTATTTTCTTTTTCTCGATTCATCTGAGCTGTTTGTTCTTCGAGACGATGATCGAGGAACAGTTGCCGACTGTCATCCCACACCGCGCAGATTTCTAGCCGACAATGGATGGAGCAGCAGCTCACAATGTAAGCAGAGCAATGCAATTTTATCTTTTAGATTATCGACTAAATTCCAATTTTTTCGCATTTTGTTTATTTTGTTTTTGTGTCACATCTAGCAACTTCTAGCAAACTTCCCTCAGAACCGTAACAACAACAGCAAAGAGAAGAAGCAGCCAAGCGAGGACGACCAAGTAGTTCCACAACCGACGAGGCTTCGGTCGGTAATGGCCCCAATCACCGACGAGATATATATAGACTGCCAGCCCTCGTGTTAAACTGCGAGTCTCAAAGTGGGTGCCAGGTGGGTGCTGGGATCGGTCGGTAACGGCCCCAATGTGGAGATACTCTCGTCGGTTGTGAAACTACGAACGTGGGACTATCACTGATCTGAAATACCAACATCGCTAAACATGCCGCGCTCGCTACCTAAATAGAACATTTGCTCGTGAATTACGGAAAAAACGTCAGTGACAGAGGCAATAAATAAACGTATAAGGCGTAGAACGAAAATAATAATTTTTTATTGTATAATTTCATTACACTCTTATTGCTTTCTTATTTTCCATATTGTTCAACATTGTAATCATTATTTTATAATCGATAGTTTATAGGTGTAATTAATTAATTTGGAACTTATTGCGATATTTTTAAAATAATGATTATTCAACAAAATATATTCTGTAATAGTTATAGAATAAAAAAAGAATAAATACATACAACCTACAACTGATGACTTTCAATCATTCTTATTGTGATCCTTAGTAAAAAAACAGAAAATTAATTACGACTTCTAATGCTAGACAGCATTGACTGCAATCATTACAGCTGAGGTAGTAACGAGGTAAAAGTACTAACTAAGTAAATTAACTTTCGGTGGCTCTTATCCATATAATGCTATTTGGAGGCAGTAAACGCACAGATACAGAGATACAGAGTCAACTGATTTCGATGAAATTTTCAGTTCGTGTATTACTAACATAGATGTAAAGCCACATATTTTAAATTTTTATTGCGAATGTAAATAAAAAAGTTTTGGAAAGTGTCTAGGTCATTTTAAGTCTTAATTATAATTGTATCATTTGCTATTTTTTATACCTTGTAGTATTGTTTCTTTGTATTTTATATTTTTTATATTTTATTAGCATTAAACTTTATATATAATCATATTTATTAATTGTATTGTTAAATTTCATTTTCTGTGAGTTGTTTTTTCTGGTACCGTTTTCCTTAGCAAAATGCCACGAATATGTTGGTCAAAATCCCATAGAAAAATAATTAATCAGCATTAACACTATTCCTACCGCGGCCGGTCAAATGACCGTTTTCAAAACTTCGATTATAATTTCCTATGTACAACGTAAATGAATCGGCTTTAACAATTTGACCGCCACACTAGAAACCTCAAAGATTCCATAAAATCGAAGTAAGTTGTTAAATATAAGTTGTGTAAATATAAGTTGTGCTAAAGACCGGTGAGTTGACCAGTCGTGGTAGGAAAGGTACACGTGAAGTGTCGGTAGGAATAGTGTTAATATGCCTCAGCTCACGCCAGTCTTTCATCTTTTTTGAATGCTTCGACTCTCCACGTCTCATTCTTTCTCATAGGCTGTCCTTCTTTGCATCCGAAACTTTAATCGTTCATTACACAAGTAATTATCATCGGAATTATATCATATTTGGTATCATTTTCATCAGAAAAATACCACTAATATGTTGGTAATAGTTTCATAAAAAAAATAATGAAAAATAAAGAAGTTTCGTAATTGGATTAGTAGTGATCTTCTTGTCTCACACCGATATAGCCGGCAATGGTGTGGCCGCGACGGCTCTCAAGATACGACCACTCACACATAGAACAATATTTCACTGTACTGTGACAAAATTAAATAATTATGTGGCGTATGTAATGGCATACAAAGCAGTTTCAGATGAACGATAATGTGACACGAAGCATTGTTTGAGGCGCTACGTCACCAACGTACTAAAGGACTGAAATGTGGAAACATTTTTGTTTTCTCAATGATCGTCGCAAAAAACTGTTCTTCTTTAAATATGGATGGTACTATGGATAGTATTGGAATATTTACGGAGGTGAAAAAAATATTTATTCATGAAAGAAAAGATTTTTAAATATTTATTAAAAATATTTATTCATGAAAGGAAAAAGAAAGAGATATTGGAGGAAGATTCACTTCCTTGTTGGTCTACTGATGGAAAATTGATCGGATTTGTAGCATCAGTAAAATACAAATTTGGCTAAATGGGGTACTTTAGGCACACCGTATAATTTCGCAAAATTTATGATTTGATTTTGAAAAATGAATGTATAACATGTGTATGCCAATTAAATGATGATAATAATTTATCAAAAATACGTATCACGCTTGTCTTGTTTTTTCCTACTAATAAATGTACCCCACTACTTTCGCCACAATATTGGTACATTACTGCGCCGGACGCGCATGGGCAAAAACCTCGACGAAAATCCCTTCACTGAATTAGTCAGTTGATCCAGCTGTCGAAACGTGCGAGGCAGTCTTGCCTAAGCCGTCGGCGGTTAAAGTTGTGAAAAGTTAAAGTGCGTTAAAACCTATAGAGGTGATATTAATTTATTGGAGGTGATGAAAGCGGAGGCTGTTCTACGCGACGAAGGTATGTAAATTTGTAGGTTTTATGCTACTGTAGTATCTTATTTACCGGATCGGAAAATTGAGTAACATTTAATCTAAAAACGAACTTTCTCGTATCGATATCCAATCAATGAACATCATTTCTCAAATGTCCATGGACTTTGGAAATTAAAAAATTAGTACAATTTAACAAATATAGTTGCAATAAACATTGAAACTTGGACGATTTTTCACCACAAAAATTGCTTCTATTTAATGCAATGTCCTGACGATCCTATTTAATATTTTCTCTCGACTTTTGTTTTAATTAAAGAGCAGACTTTTGCGATGGAAATGATATCATTTGATAGTGATTACTGTAAATAATATATTTAAAAAATAATATTGAATGCAGAAGGAAACATCTGTACAATTTTTTACATTGAGGAAGACATATTTTCTAAGTTCCAAACAGTTCCACATACGGATCAATCGAAACATTTTCAGTATATTGTTGCCTATATAATTATGCAAGAATGATTTCCCACTTTAAACCACTTCGCAAATTATTGTTGTTCAAATGTCTTAAGAATCTCATTTCGCGACGCGTCTTACAGTATATGTATAGATTTGTATGTATGTTTAAATGTTTTTTAAATATGTACATTTTCACAATAATTACGATTATACCTGAAATAACTTATATAGCCATTTTAAGAGATAATTCTTTTTTTTACTAGTTTATTTAAGAATGTTAACGAACAATAAAAGTTTTCTAATACTACAGCTACATTTATAGATATCTATCGTCGAAGGTTTGTCAAACCTGAAACTGATTCTAAACACTTTTAAAGGACAGTTTAGATTATAGAGTATAGGTTGTATAACATTGTCTGTCACGACATTCAGAAAAAGTTTTCATTCAGTTGAGAGAGTATCATTCAGAGAGATCATTCTGAAAGATTCATGACAACTTTTCTATTACTTAAACCTTATATTCTATTTTTTTCGTTTTGTTCGCTTATGTTTTTGTGTGTGGCATATATTTAGGGTGTATTCCACAAACAGCCTAAAAGTTTATCATTTACCTATTAACAATTTAATAACCCTTTGCATTTGATACTAACCATTGTTATTATAACTTAAGATTAATATTATTTTTTATTTGTGATTATTTTAATTATGATATTCCATATTTGCACACGGTAGATACAAAAAGACTTCTCAGATTTACATTTTACGTGTCCCATAAAACATTACATGTATGAAATATAAATATAAAGTACATACCTAAAATTTAAAAATAGTTTGAAAAATTATATTTAAACAATTTTTCTGTCATCAAAACTATTAATGAAAATAAATAAAAAATTATTGTTTAACAAGTGCGAAACATATTTAATTATCAACCATTAAACCATGACTATTTTTAAATATTTTTAGTGCGGATTTCATTACAATATTTTTAATAGATCAAAAGTTATGATAAAATGTCACTAAATTCTTCGATCCGGACCACTGCTCGCCGCACAGTGGTGCCAAGGCGGCAAAAAATCAATTGTATAAATTTTGGATTTTTATTAAAAAAAAAATTATTTTTGTATGTTTTTGTAATAGTGACTTAATGTGCCAAAGTGCTTAATGTGCCAAAGTCCGATTTAGAAAAAGAAATTTTTTACGAAGATATACGCATGGTAAATAACCGTTTCTTAGCTCCTGGGAATTGATCACTTTTCAGTGCGATGAAATACTCCGCCTATAATTGAATACTTAGGGGTCTACAAATCATATGGGTTATTGCAAATGGCTTCAACTATAACTGGCAAAAAATTTTTCAATAAAAGTTGTTTAACATTAAGTAATATGGACTAACCTGAATCCTCTTTGCGTTACGCTCTTTTTTTATTTATGGAGAAATATAAAAAATCCTTTGTAAAGTTTCAATCTGGAACTAATCGTTCTAGCAAGGTGTAATATTGGACTAATATTGTGCAAGAAATTATGAGACACTTCGAGACCCTTTCGCAGCAATTTAAGTTTAAATATCAACTTTCGGAATTTCCAAGAATGAATCGCACGAAAGTCACGATTATTTAATTTAAATTTTATTAATTTAAACAATTAATTCTAACTCACTATTTCACTTTTTTTTTGTTAAATAAGTTGTACCTGTATTTTTACAAAAACAACAAAATTATCGATTTATTCAGAATTAGGTGCTGAATCAGATATTCAAAGTTTGATTTTACAAGTAAGGATTTTATATAGCGCATATACTAAAGTGCTTACAAGTGTTTCGCTTTATAACAATAATATTAGTTTACCGAGTCGCTGATTTCTGAGTCGGATTTTTACTGTCTGAACTGTTGTTGAGGAGTTGATTCCCTTTTTATAAGGTGGGTAGTCCTTTGTTTCTCAAAAGTGCTGGCTCAGGAGTTTCCATCTTTTAATCTTCTCGATGTCTCCTGACTAGTCAGCTGTGTGTTACCAGGATTCTTTTACTTATGAAGTCGACGTCTTTTCTTTTAATTCGGCATCATTGGATACCCTTCCTGTTTGTTTCCAAGGTGTAAACTGATCTTCATAAGTTCAAGTCTTCTTCCGCGCTACCAAACTCCTAACGTTACAATTCCTAACGTATATTTTAATCTCATTTTATTTCCTCTCGCGTGACATCATCGGGTTTTTCGATAACAATTAATACTAATTCTTTATCTAAGCGTTTATTTATTTACGGTCGAACCACCGGACGCGACACCTGCCCTGAATAAAAAGTTGCGGCTTGGTTTGACATTAATTTGTTTATCATGTCCTATATGATTTTATTATTCGTATCGCCGCCGACTAAATACAGTAAGTGTACCTGGAACAAGATTTACAATTATTTATTTGATAAAAATTAGAAAACGGTATTGTCCTAATAATTAATTGTAAAAATACAACACTATGAAATTATTTTTCTAGATTTATGTGAATACAAACAAGTAAATTAATTTTTTCAGAACCTTCTGCTATTAAGGTATCTTCAGCGATAGATTTCATAGCTATTAGTAACTTCAGCGATAGATTTCAGTGGCAATTCCTCCTCGCCATAACACAAGATATTTTCAGACGTATTACTTCCATTAACTGCTATGTTATTTAATAGTCTTTCAATACCTTCTAATATATTAAAAATTTGTTTTATTTCATATTTTAATTCTATATATTGGCGATTTAGTAATGCCAATTGTGTTTCAGTGAATGACGTTGTATCATCCATATCTTTAGCTGTACAATTACGTAAAATATAATGATCGTATTGTTACGTTTAGTGTTTAACATATATGTGTAGTATATTTATCATTATATATTTCATTGAATGATACTTTTATGTTTACAATAAGATGTAACATAAGCATAATTTTTCTACTTACTTGGTGCTACTGTTTACGGTTGCTGAATTTCATCTCTTTCAGAATCGGAATCGGAAGCGTGCAGAATCACAGTTCGCTTTTTTCATTAGACTTCTTTTTGAAGATATAGTCAGAACATTAGACATAACAGAAAGACGTAATCAATACTAATAATAATAATGTATAATTAATCAGATAAATGAAGAATGCTACAAAGTATGGGCGGCATTTGTATATAAAAGATTTATGTGTAATTTCATTCAGAGCACATGACAAAATTTCATCTGTGAAATTATCAAATTTAAATATTCCTATTAATTTCGATTTAATAGGGTATTTGTAAAAAGTTTTCAATTTTGTAGATAATCTACCAACTATTTTATTTGTTGATATGTTTAGGATCTGTAGGACATAATCATTCCTTACAAAAACGTAAGAGTCTCAAAGTCTGTAAGCTTTTATCTTAAAATAAGGAAGTTGTATTTTATTTTTATTATATTCTACACATATTTTTCTACTAGTTTCTTTAATTGTAGGTGCTCCATTTTTCGATAACCTTTTTGTTATCTGTGCTAGTGGTTTATTCCCTAAGTAGTTTTCAAAACGAAAACAATTTAGTTCCTCTGAAGAATATTATAAATTTTGGACATCGTCTGTAATATGCACTAAATTGTGAACATTATATACACTAAATTTTTTGCCATACAAAACAGAAGAATCATTGACAGATTGAATTAGCATTTCTCGAGTTTTGTTTAGCCACTCTACATCTAAACGTAATTTATTGTGTTACAGAATTCTCATAGCTGCATGTAGTAATAAAAAGTGGTGATAGAAGGTATTTGGAAGGATTCTGTTTAAAAGAATAGGTCCTAGATACAAGAGAAATAAACGAAACTCCGTAGCTTTATACCGAGGCAATTCCGATATGGATCGTGATTTACTATCAAATTCACTAGGTAAATATTTTGTTGCAGAAATCAATCGTTTTGATAACACTGTCCAACAAAATCAAACTTTTTTCGAGTTTTGCAATACCTGTTGGGTGATTTTTATACACTTTGTCATCCTAAAACCAAATCTGAAAGCAGAATTGCTCCATCACGCAACGTTTTCAAAAAATTTTGGTTTTTGTAAAAATGCGGGATTTTGATACAAAACGACTTGTTACGCAAAAACTAAACACGCTAGAAAGTTCAAATTTGAGTCAGCAGATAGAGGGAACTCTCCTCTACATATACATATAGTCAATTATATTTTTATGTACTTCCTAATAGTTGTAAATGTTCTATTTTTGTATTTATGTGAAAATTCCTTTATCCAGAAGGAATTTACTATACAGGAATACATTTTACAGACATTTTTGGTAAAGAAACCATTCACGAAAAGTATTTAGTTCCCTTAGTATACGTAGTATATATACGTATATATAATATACTATGTATAATATACTATGCGTAGTTGACGTTAGTATCACTCGAGTATGTCTTTGCTTACTATGCTTAATTACATACATTCCTTTTTTGTCTTTTTGTTTGTTTCTGCCTTGCTTGATGCTTGTTCCTGGTATCACGTTTTTCAATAATTAGTGTCCAATAGTAATCAGCAAGCATCGCATATAAGTCTTTTCCTTTGTAACGTTTTTCCACTGGTGAAATATTTTGATGAAATACTAATGCTGGAATTGTATTCCTTGTTTTGATTT
Organism: Halictus ligatus; assembly: GCA_028454255.1. Taxonomy (NCBI): domain Eukaryota; kingdom Metazoa; phylum Arthropoda; class Insecta; order Hymenoptera; family Halictidae; genus Halictus; species Halictus ligatus. Next base: position 12,620,182 of record CM052139.1, on the reverse strand, counting down.
TAAAATAATTTCCTCATAAATATAACATAAACAGTCTGGCTGATTTATACACTTCCGCGACATTTTATCGATTTAATACGGAACAGTCTGTCTTAATTATGTACTTAAATCAATGCAAATAGTACCATTTACATCGTGTTTGGGCTTATTTTAATCGGAAGAATCTCGAATGTCCATTGGTATTACAATTATAAAGATAAGACAACAATTACTGAAAATAAAATTTTCTAGTCACCGCATTGCTGCGGTTAATTTTCTTTATTAAGCACTTCCACAATGAAATGTGAATATAACTCGTATTTTTATAATTTTGTGTAATGATTGGCATCCAAAAAGACAAAATAGAAATGTATGTAATTAAGCATTGTAAGCAAAGACATACTTGAGTGGTACCAACGTCGACTACGCTGCAATGACCGTCTGGCGCGAACGCGTCGCGCACACGCTGTCAATGACTATTTTCTTAATCTTCTCGTATACTAAGGGAACCAAATACAGTTCGCGAATGGTTTCCTTACCAAAAATGTCTGTAGAATGCATTTCTGTATAGTAAATTCCTTCTGGATAAAGGATTTTTCACATAAATATAAAAATAGAGCATACAAAGTACACGCGTCAGCATTTTCAAACTTTAACAACCATTTACAACTATTGTTCGATTCCTAGTGGAAGCATGCCTCCTCGCAGATAAGTCGCGCGTCCGTCTGCACCATTCGTTAGGCACGTGAGGGTTTCACATTTGTACGCTACGGGCCTCATGATCCGCACATTCGACCAGGAAGGGCTGCGGCCCTCCTGAGCAAACACAAGGACCACTCAGGCCAGGCTAATTTATGATGCCTAAAGAAGTCACGAAGATCGAATAGGCTAAAGCGTGCCCTGTCCTTCGTCACCGGACCCAGGTCAGAGGCAATAAATTGCACTTAGGGTGCATCGTCGAACTCGGACTGAAGTGCCATAAAAACATCTGCGGGCCACTGGGCCAAAATACGCGCACTGCTTCAGGGTTCCATAAAAAACACGTACATTTGGGAAATTCCCAATTCTACTTGAGGCGGAGACTTCTTTCTCCACCAACGAGGAGGACGTATGAAGATCCTCCAACCTCAAGCATTTGCAAATGAAGACATTTCTTCCCCCGTCAGCCTCTCCTAACCGAACTGACGACAAGCGAACCCTGAAGCAGAAGAAGCAGAATCGAAGTTGGCTCCGAAAGAGCAAGTACACCACGGGCTACTAGAATCACAGCAACCTCGGAGTAGTCAAAAGCATATAGTCAATTGTCCGTCTAAGTTACTCCATAAATATTCACGTTGTCTCTCATTGTCACCAATCACTTTTCCATAATTTAATTAATCACCCAATGTTAAGTCGGCGGGCGATCGTGTTAGTGAAAGTTGAATAAATTGTTAAACAAAAGACTCGATTTATTTTAAACCCACTTCAAGGAATTTTCAACCATTAAGAAGTACATAAAAATATAATTGACTATATGTATATGTAGAGGAGAGTTCCCTCTATCTGCTGACTCAAATTTGAGCTTTCTCGCGTGTTTAGTTTTTGCGTAACACGTCATTTTGTATCAAAATCCGGCATTTTTACAAAAACCAAAATTTTTCGAAAACGTTGCGTGATGGAACAATTCTGCTTTCAGATTTGGTTTTAGGATGACAAAGTTTACAAGAATCACCCAACAGGTATTGCAAAACGATTTTGGTGTTGGACAGTGTAATTTATTTCTTTGCTGTAATCTGAACTCTACACCAAGGATGAAGTAATTTCTTCATTACTTCATCAGCTGAGGATTTTGGTTTTGCATCACTATAATATAAAGCTATTGGACAAGGAGACACGATATAATTGTTTAATACCAGTTTGCATAAAATGGGCCAAAATTGGTTGTTCGAATTTGTTGAAGCTGGAACATCATCGATATAATAAAAATTAAATGAATTGCTAAGTTTCTTTGATTTCAAGAAATATACCAATTTCAGATTGCAACAAGTTTAATAGATTCGCTTTTATACCAAAAGATGTATATTACGCTAAATTCCCCTTTTTGCTTAAAACGGACACAATATTTGGACCGTTTATTTTGAAAGTGGTGTAAGTCCATTTTTTAGAAAAATGAGATATCACGTAATTCATGCTTAATTTAATGTAAATTTTTTATATATAACTGGTCCGTGTTTAATTTCTCAAAAAAAAATTCCATGTTTTGTACAACTTAAAATCGGTCGGCAAATGAAATTCCATAATCATCGATTATGAAAGTGGTGTAAGTCCAATTGACAGAGGTAGGTGGCATAATTTGATTTACAAAAACCGTTACCTTACCCGAAATTGTCTGTCTCAATCGCATATTACAAGCGAGATATGTATGTACGTCTTAAACGAGGGTTCTCACAATTTCCACGATAATAAAGTTAATATGTATGTGTGGGACGAAACCATTGCTTCTAGAGGATCGCAAGAGGTAGCTTCTTGCTGTTTGAAGCATTTAGAAAATGTAACGACCCAAAGCCATGTTATTGCCTACAGTGACATGTGTACTGGGCAAAATCGAAATTTACCAATGGCATTGATGTGGTTGAAGGTTGTCCAGTCGGAAAATAACATTGAGATAATTGATCACAAATTTTTACTCTTGGGGCATTCATATCTTCCGAACGATGCAGATTTTGGCATCATATAAATGGCATTGCGAAAAAAGAATTTTGTGTACACACCACAAGATTACTATAATGTAATAGCGCAATGTAGAAAACATGATAAATTAATTTTACATGAAATGAAACGGGAGAATTTCATTTCAACAAAAAATCTCCAAAATGCGATTAAAAAACAGATAAAAAAATACTAATGGGGAACAGGTCAATTGGTTGCAAATATGTTGGTTGGGGTTTCCCAAAAGTGCACCATATACCATGTTTTATAAAACAACGATGAAGGACGCAGAATTTAAAATTATAAATTTATTACCTATACGTCCTGGAAGACCGCTAAAATTTGAAAAAATCGCCCTGGCGCCTTTGTACCAAAATGCCAGGCCTATTACTTACGAAAAATATAAAGACATGAAGCAGTTATTACCTTATATACCTCCGGTGCATCATGCATATTTTGAAACACTACCACATGCAGAGAATAAGTAAATACTATCAGTATCTTGTAATTTTGACAATGTAATTGGCGTCTAAAATAAAATTTTATGTGTTGTTATGCGTATTTGTAAACAAAATTATATTAAAATGAAGTATATTTTAAGTGATATTTGATTTTTCAAAATTGAAATTAAACGATTTTTACAATTGTCTAATTTTGAAAGTGAGGTAAGTTCATTTACAACCCATAAATGTGTGTTATCGTACTCTAATTCGCCTAAAACAAATCTATATAATCAAATTAAATATTGATAAAACAATAGAAACAATGCCAGACCTCATATAATTTGCCTATATTTTTAAATGAACAAATATATTAACCTTTCATTTTCTCGAAACAGAAGAAAATGGACTTACATCACTTTCAAAATAAACGGTCCATTTGATGATCGTTTAGTTTTCAACAGAGTGCGGAAATCGCATGGAATTTTGTATTCTGGACAAATGTCCTTCAAACCCTTTAATAAATTACTTGGTTGAGTATGATTAATTTTATTTCCTACAGGCCATTCTTTTTTTAAATCGTAATTAACTTCAAATTTTTAATAGCATTGCATTTTTGTATTATCTGTACTGTAATTTATGTCATTCCTGTCATTTGTCATTTGAAGATCAAATTGTTGATCCAGATCGGATATAACGAGATCATTAGTTGTCTGTGAACTATTAGTTGGCATGGTTATTCTATTTGATTCTTCACATACTGTGTCGGGACACTGATTCTGATTCAAAGCTATCTGTTTTTTCTTTATAAATTTATATTTTTTGTAACGTTTTTCGGCCATTATGAAATTTGTGTTACTGCAAACTAACTCTTGTGTATGAAAAACTATTCTTGAAAACTTTAATTGCGAGTTTTCAGAAAATGAAAAATATATATACATATGTACATATATTTAAAAAATATAAAAATATATATATATATTTATGTATTACACGTAACACATAAATGTACTTAACTTTTCTGCAAACGATGAAATGCCGGTGTCGGGAACACGTATAGCCGTATCGTTTGTTATTACCCAAACTATAATACATTAGTTTGCGTAAACTATACACACACAAACAATTGTCAATTCTTCAATCGCACACAGTTTCTTCAAACTTTATTAATACTTATTTCAGGACTTTACGTTTTTCTGTCAAACACTACTGAATGCATTTCTGCTGCAACAGGGCAAGTCAAATGTTTATATTTTCAGGCACCGCGAGTCTAATCTCCAGACTCTGTTTAGACAAAGCCAAGAAAGATCCCGAATAGGTTCCAGAAATGCTATAGGAAGGCTGTTGTTACGAACTTTTTTAATCTTACAGTTCAATCATATTGTGTAAGACGCAAGAGCTACTAATGTTCTTATAATATAAATGTATGTCGATTAAGTGACACACATGAATTCAAAGTAAATTAAATGTAAACATTTTACTTCGCATCATATTTTGGAACAAATATTTTTCCATGATAAACATAAAATATTTCCTACATATTTAAAAAAAATATATTCTATTTCTAATATTACATAAAGATTCATTTTATAATAAGAAAAAAATATATTTTTCATAATATAAAATTGTTTAGGCCGTTTCGTCCCGCGGGCGCGTTCTCATCGCACGCGAGAACGAGGGAATTCGTCAGTCTTACCTAGATCGCGACGCCGAACGCTTCAGAGAACGGATATTTCACGATACATATTTTACGCCAATCGACCGTACGCATGTTTTGATCATTTGCGGAACAACTGGGGTAACGCGTCAATTAACACGACGAACTGTACCAAGTATTTTTTTGCAATAAAACGAATTCGGAGCTACCCGCTCTGAAAAGCACAAACAAAAATAAATATTATCTGTGTATTAGGAAAAAATATTCCATTTCTAATATGAAATAAAGATTCATTTAATATTTAGAAAAAAATATTTTTCTCGTAACATGAAATAAATATTTCCTGCATACTTAAAAAAAATATACTTCTTAATATAAAATAAATATTGTTTGTATATTTGAATATTAAAAAAAGATTGAATCGCTTTTTAATATTATGTGAAGGGCGTGAATGTGTATACAATATTTTTTGCTACTAGAGTAAATTGTGGCAAAAGGGTCTCGAAGGGTCTCATGATTTTTTGCACAAAGTTAGATCAATATTACACCTTCCCAAAACGATTAGTTCCAAATCAAAGTTTTTCAAAGGATTGTTTGTACTCCTCCATAAATAAAAAATGAGCTTAACGCAAAGAGGCTTCAAATTAGTCCACATAAAGAAATTATTATTAAATTTTTTTATTTAAACAAATAATTCTAAGTAACTATCCCACATTTTCCTTCATTACAAATGATTTTTCTAAAAAATTTCATCCGAAACATAAAATGATCGTAACTTCCGCGCGATTCATTCGTAGAAATTCTGAAAAATTCGAGATTTTTGACACAAAGATAGTTCAATATTATACCTTGCCAAAACGATTAGTGTCAGACCAAAATCTATTAAAGGATTTGTTGTACGCTTCCATAAATAAAGAATAGGCAGAAAACAGAGATTTTCGATTAGCCCGTATTACTTAATGTTTAAAAACTTTTTAAAAATATCTTCTTTAGCCAAATAAACCTTGTGCCTGTGGTGATCTCTCTACAAATTCTCAAACAAATTCGTTGGATAGTTTCGTTTTTACATTTTTCTTGCCGCTTTTTGGCCATTTGGCACCACTGTGCGCCGCGCCGCCGCCGCCCCGTATGCTTTACGGTCTATTCATATTTGCCGGGACCGGATGGTTTTACGTACGGACTCTAGGTCCAAATACCGGATTGCCGAAAATCTGTCGAAGATCGAATGCCTTCATACTGGCCGTTGTACTGTTCCATCCGGCCGCCGTTTATCTCGAGTTCGGCAAGCGGCTGATCATTGCCAGATGACCTTTCGAGAGCGGGTTGACAGTTTCCTGCTGTGCGTGGCACAAAAAAAAGTTCCTGCCTCTTCGTGAAACAGCATCGTAGATCCTTATATATTAACGTAAATTATACATATATTGTAAACACGAGAATAGCTGTTTTTTTTTTTTTTTTAGGGAAGTATCTACATTAGGAAGGGGATCATGTCATTTGAATTCGATCATTTTTGGGGACTATGTTTCGAATTTTGATGACATTGAAATATGTTGTGGTCCAAGTGAAAGTGGAAGAAATCCGAAACAATACTCCCAAAAGTGTCCGATATCGCATGGAATGATTCAATTACACGATGATTTGTAAAATAAGAAGAATTAATTCCACATAAATTGCATCCTCTTGACTTACGACACGAAAAAATGTATATGGAAAACTTCTGAATTCTTGTCCATAATGACCTAAAAATGATTAGATGGAAGGTTCCCTGGCAGGAATGCGATGGCGTATCTATCTCTTGTTCAATGAGACGAGGCAGTAGACGTAAACATAGCCACTCTAGTGCGACAGAGTTGAAGTTACCCTTACAAGATGATTAGTAAAGGATGCACGCAGGTGCTTCATTGCCTCGGTCTCATTAGACAGAACATAGGTACGAATGGGCGGCCGATTGGATCAGACTGAAAGGGACAGGCCTCGTTTCACACGTTCTTTCGGCTACAGTCGAAATATTGGCATATTGACGAATGACGCGCAAAAAAAAATTTGGAAGAAACAACAGTTGCTAGGAATTATAAGTGCAAATAAAAAAGGTAAATTGGGCAGCGTCGATGACAATCGCTGTTCATTCAGGTATCTTCCTTGGGCCTGATTACCCCTACTATCCATTGCGCTCGAGGTGCACCTTTACGGGACTGCTAGGTGTGACTCTGCAGGTTTTATAATTAAGGATCGGCACGACCTTTCAGAAACTCAGGGGTTTATGATGCTATCATTTGATATTAAGGCCAAGAACGAAAGATTCTAAAGGACGAGACATGCGATGTCTGAAACATTCTAACTGTACGCGCTGGAAACGGTTTTCTCAGAAAGCTTCGCTGTTGCTCGCGTCGTATGAACCGACCCGACCATTTGTATGGCAACTGTTTCATTGTACGTACCGATGGTCTTTACGACTATTTCTTTCGCGATTCCGAACAATTCATAATTTTGTCCAAAAATTGTTTACACCTCGTCTCATAAACTAATCCTTCCAACTTCTCAGAAACGCGCAATTCGTTTGGTCCAATTTTAAAAAAGTTATGCTGTTTCAAATAGTGTGTAATCAGTTTTGCCCCTCGCTGTAATGAATAACTAAATAAATTACCTCGAATAATAGGATTATTTCGGTAGTATAATCGTATTAGTTCTCAATTTAGTTCCATAAACAAACGCAAAGAGCGATAAAATATTTCGTTACGATGACGCGTTTTCAACAATTTCCAGTGACTGACGAAAGTATTTGAACACTTACCATGAAATACTTTATTTATTATAATAAGTATATTATACAATACTTACAGAAATATTATTAACATTATAAATAGGTATGACTCTCCAGATTATACTGGTAAAGTTTCAAGTGAATCGAAATATGTATACAATAGTTATGAATTATTTCTCACAAACATAAACTTTGCTGATGCTACAAAAGTAATTGAACACAGAAATGAGCTTTGTTGTTAGTTGTTCTATGTGCGTCAGTCATAGTCTAGCATTCGTGGTGAAATATTCTATTGAACATGTGTCCCAAAACATCTGTAATTCCTGAAAATGATAGAAAATGAATTGTGAAGTGGCGTAACGAAGGAAAGACGAATGGTAAAATAAGAAGTGAAAAGCTTGCGTGCTACGGTAAAACATGGGGGCGGTTCAATTCTGATCGGGGGTGCATGTCAGCAGACGGTACCGGGAATTTGGTCTTCATAGAAGGAATAATGGATAAATACAAATATCTGAACATTTTACAAGAAAATTTAAAAGAAAGTGCAAGAAAACTGGGTATGTACGAACACTTTTACTTTCAGCAGGATAATGATCCTAAACACACCGCAGGAATCGTTAAGGAATGGGTCATATACAATAAACCCCCCCCCCCCATGTTGGTCACACCACCATAAAGCCGCGATAACACGCGATTAACACGATTGAATATCTATGGGCAATAATAAGAATAAGACTAAAAAAATGTAATATATCATCCAAGACAACTTTAAAAGAAAAAATACTCGAAGTATGGAACTCTATATCTCCAAGTGTTACAGAAAAGTTAGTAAATAGTATGCATACTCGCTTACATGTTATTCGTGCTAAAGGTAGACCTACTAAATATTAAAGCTTTAAAAGTTACCTCTTCAAATACTTTTGTGGCATCAGCAAATTTTATGTTTGTAATAAATAATTCATAATTATTGTATACATGTTTCGATTCACTTGAAACTTGACCTGTATAATCTAGAGAGTCATGCCTATTTATAACGTTAACCCTTTGCACTCGAAGCTATTTTAACTCCAAAACGAAACATTTCTTCCTACCTAGAATATTTCCCTTTTATATATTTCTTTTTATGTTACACATACGAAAATGGTGCAATTTACTCGTACAATACTGAAATGTTTAGTAATTTATTAAATACAAACAAATTTGAATCGTGTAAAAAATATTTTGAATAATGATACAGCAATTAGTAGTGGCGCCTTACAGTCGCCATTCGAGTGCTAAGGGTTAATAATATTCCTGTAAGTATTGTATAAAATACTTATTATAATAAATAAAGTATTTCATGGTAAGTGTTCAAATACTTTCGTGACTCACCGTATATCATTGACTGTGTGCAAAAATTTCACGATGGCCTGCTGGAAATTCGCTGAGCACCCCGATGCAGGTAGGTCTACTGTTCCTTAGCCCAATAGAATTTCATACCGTATTTCCTACCCCCACGCATAGGTTAGTTACGAGATTACCTGTGACGAGAAATTCGTCGGAAAAATCAGTTCTAGTTCCGACCTGGTAGCATTTGGACATCGTGTTTCGAGCAGCATGCAAGAAGAACGCCTTATCGAATGCGTGAGGAGTCGGGAGTTTTTGTATAACTTGAACCACCCCAAGTACGCGGATGCAAAGCACAAGTCTATAGCATGGGAGGAGATAGGCGAGGAGCTGAATCAACCACGTTAGTAATCACTGTATTTTAATAACAACTTACTTTACAGACATACCAGTTTTTGTGTAGTCCTTTTCTATGCATAACACAATTTCTATTATAACACCCTTGTAATGTTCTCATCACAATGCGCGTTTGGACTACGACTAGTAGTATTGAATTATGTGCATTTTGAAAATTTCTCCGTGCTTAAAGTGGGGAAGTGAAAAAAAATTTTCCATGAAATTTTTTAAAAATGTTTCCATGTGTAATTTAATTATTTATTTTGTTTGAAAAGCACTTTCTCGCTATTTCGTAAATCTTTGATATACTTGAAGTTTTTGAATATTTTTTTGTGCGGTTTCTTTTATGCGGTCCCTATCTACAAAAACAGGTTTGATTGTATACATGGTGTGCATACGAGTCTCTTGAGGCACACTGACAAAAGGTTAACTACAAAGTATTTCTGTTGTAGCGATTAGATGTAAGAAACGGTGGCAGAACATCCGGGATTTGTTCCGGAAGTACCATGCAAAAGAAAACAAGAGGCGATGTGGGCAGGCGGGCGGCGACTATCGAAAGTATAGGCACTGGAATGCCCTGCAATTCCTGGTTCCGTATTTCTTCCAAAAGGACCCATTGTCCAGCACTGAGGATTCTCAGAGGTGGGAAATATTTAATAAATATTTAACAAATATTTCAAATTGTATTTTACATTTCAAATTCTATTTTTCAGCATCAAAAATCGCCTCGAAGAGGATAGCAGCGAACATCGTTCGGAATTCGACGAAACGGACGATTCGCCCATAGAGTTCAATGTACCCGACGAACGGGACATGCAGCCACCGCCGGTCGAAGACAGTGCGCCAAGCGCAAATGAGAGGGCTAGATTGTTTTTGGAGAAGGCGGTGGCAGACTGCGATAGGTTATTGCGAAGCATCTCGAAGAGGAAGACGGACAGCAGCGGCGCAGCACTGTCATCCAACCATACAGCCGTCGAGAAATATTTCTTGGGGATGGCTGCTTCAGTGGCTCAATTGAAAAAAAAGCATCAATCCCTCATCAAGCTGCGACTTGCGGAAATAGTCGCAAAGTATGAACAGAAGGAGTACGAGGAGGAAGGGGAAGCAGATGCGTAATTACATAGATTAGGTTAGATTAAATTAGACTAAGACAGATTAAGTTAGTGTAAGATAGGTTGTTAGATTAAGATAGATTAGATTAACTTAGATTAACTTAGATTATATTTTTCATAAATAAATTATTTAAAAAATGTTTTTATTTTTTGGCTCTTTTTCCTTCCTTTAATCATTATTAAAAGCATTAGATTATATTTGTCACAAGTAAATTAAGTTATTTAAAAAATGTTTGTAATATTTTCTCCTTTTCCTTCCTTTAATCATTAAGTAGACTTACAAGGAGAGCCCACGACCTTCGGGTCACCGATTCTGTTCAAACTTTGCACACTAATAGATTTCTTTCTCCTGTTCACGAATATATATCAGTATACGGGCAGATACTCAATTTATTATGTTTCATCATTGTATATTCATATTATTAATTTTTATCGTGTCGAGGATATGCTAGGAATGGTGTTATATTCTATCATAAAGCACAGCGTTAGTGAATAAAGAAACTTTAATATAAAATAAAAACTTGGAATTCTGAACTTAATATATATGACAGGTATGTCCTGCCTAAACCGACTCTTGTGTCGAACTTATTACTCGCTCCAGGTATGTCCTGCCCAAACCGATTCTTGTATCAGACTTGTTACTTGGGTGGACGTGCAACTAACGTCTTCCCCACTCTCGTCCCGTGTCGATCGTCATTTTTCTTTCGATCGTCATTTCGACGTATGACGCACACTCCATCAGGCTTTTTGGAAGTTGTTACATTGTAACAGCCAAAGCGACGCCGCGCCTACGCCGCGACATTCCCGGATGTGAGTTTTTGTCCGAATATTTCCGTGACATGAAAATGAGCGTACTTTCCGTTTTTCTTTTATTAGTTAAGTAATCGCGTACCGTAAACAAATATTTCTTACGTTTTTATAAACTACACACTGCATAGTAACATACGTGAAACCTCTTTTTGTTCTCATTGTTTACATTTCTGAAGCACGAAATATAATAGTCAAAACTATAGTGG
>CM052139.1:12589039-12603299 GCA_028454255.1 Halictus ligatus | reverse complement strand
ATGATGGTCCATATCATCATTGGGTGGAGCGCAGTTATCAAAAATCCCGACACATTGCACCAAATGTGTCCAATATGCCAGATCCCGCTGGCGAATGCCATGTTTACCAGACTTACTCCGATCCCCACTAGTCCCAAATGGTGTATGAGAAACGCGTTCTCGATGTTCTGGTATGTCTGTGAACATATCATATCACTTTCTTTAAACATGGTTCTTAGAACATGTGGATTGGACTTTGTCCGAGGATGGGAGGGACTGAGCGAAATAACGGACAGCGGAACTCTCCAACAAAATGCCTTTACTCTCCGAAGTGTTCAAGATGAGCGTTGCGCGCAATCTGTCGTTTTTGGTTCTTCTTAATTTTCGCTTAGGCGCTGTGGAAAGGTGACACGTTGTAAGTGGGAGTGAATCTTTGCTTTCCCTCACTGGCTGCCGGGGTGCTGGAAAAACCCAAGGGTTGTAAACTTCGGGGACCCCGGGAACTGCTCGCCACATGGCTCGGATCCATCCACATTTTGGTTGCAGATGCCCGGGAATCCCGCTCTTGGGCCCGCCGAAGGTCTCCGATTTTTGATCCCGGCGCAATAAAGTGTCCCCTCGTAGGAAGTGCCCACAAACAATAATCTAAATATAGTTATAAAGTGATTTACACCAGCGTAAAAAGATGAATTCATAGGTAATGCATACACTGCGGATTTTATGCATTTATGACAAAAAGTGGTTACCTACAGTTTAAAGCAATGGGAATATTATAAAAAGATCTAAGGGCTCGGGATTGCTCCGTCTTGGTCTTGCTCCGACAGGTCTTAAGTCTGTAACTAAACTTGTCATGTTTTTTGCTCTGTATTATCGATATTATGAATTCTGACGCCAGAAACGTGCTTCAAGTTTTTGGCTTTATTTTGGAGAAAATCAAGACAAAATATAGCTCAGTTTGTAGCTGGAGATATTTTCTAGTGCGCGCTGCTCACGATTTCATCTAGAAAACTCATCCAATGCCATAAAAATGCTTGGATTCTACAGCATGCATATCGTCAATGTTTGGCCTACTTCTAACGCTTATATTATTAGATTACGAGATCACTAGATTGAAAATTCCTCTTTCGAATGAGCCCTTTACCAGTGACAAAATATTCCTATATAAGGACAGAAACTTGAGGCACGTAAAACCATTTTTTGACGGTAATGTAGTCGTCCTACCGAATCCTGGCCCTTAAGGACATCATTGTGTAGGAATATTTTATAGAACTCCTACGTACTGGGTGCGGCGTAACGGGTTAAATGATTTACATTGCGCTTAATCGCAATGTATCACATAGTAGACGTTTGTCGTAATACCTTTTATTTTCATTCTGTAAACCTTGGCGAGACTTTTCAACGCGTGTGCCCTGATTTCGTCGCAATCCTCCTGAAACGCAATGACCGTTTCCTTCTCTTCTTACGAACCCGCTCGCATTACCGCTCGGGACCGTTTCCGATAGTCTGCGCACATCTGGGTCCGACTGTTGGGCTCTTCCTATTTTTTCGGTAAAACTAGCACGACACTTGTCGACCAGCATGACCTGCGGTAAGGGTCGGCTACTTAGACCATCGACGTGGGGTCTCCTACTACCTGACCTCTGTTCTATTGTACCCTGAATACGCTCGTTTACAACTCCATGCTCACGAACAGATAATCTTCGCGGTTTTTTGTACATGGGTTCCTCGTCTTTAATAATGGCCTCTTTTGCTTTTTGACCGTCGGTGTCTACGCCTATAATACAAACTTCGGAAACCGCGTCGCGAACCGAGCAAACCGGCTGAACAGAGACCTTCCCGCGACCCATTACTAGATTTGTTTTATTCAGAAAGTCCGTACCTAGCAATAACTTACATTCCGTCAAGGTATCCGGAACTACGTGAACAGTGAACGTGTGGACGTTCCCGTCAATAAACGCTCGAACGAAACATTTGCCCAGCGGAACATATTCCTTTTTTCCTATTCCGCGAATTCTACACTCCGCTTTGTCCAATCGCGGCAAACCTAGTCGCACATATTGTTCCGCACGCATCAGGGAAACATCACTTCCCATGTCTACTAACGCTGATATAACTTGTCCATTAATGGTCACCTCTTTAGTGCACTTTCTCCACAAAGTCGTCTCGATCATGTTGACACGTCCAGGTAGAGCTTGCACTTTCGGACAGCGAAACGCAAAATGTCCACGTTCGTTGCACCGAAAACATCTTGGGCCCGCATTTCTCTTCGGACAGTCATAACCCTCATGATCCGGTGCACTACAATGGTTACAACAATGCCTGTCGTTGTTTCCGTTGTACAGCAGTCTCCTGTTCTCTGTCACGTCTTCCCCAGCTGCAGTCCATTGGCTCCTGCTCTCAGTACTGCATGTCCTTCCGTCCCGCAACGATTCTCGCAGCAGTATGCCCTCGAAGGCCGCCAGAAGATCTGCCCTCGTCTTGAAGCGGTGCAGCAATTCCTTCGATGAGATACTCGATCATCTCCGCCTCTGGGATGATTATCCGGTTTCCCAAAATGATTTTTTCATGCACGTACTCGTGGAACGTTTCACCTTTCTTCCACGTGCGTTCTTCGAATTGTCTCCTCAGCGCGATGGTCCCCAGCGAATATCGATACATTGCCTTTAACTCTGCGAGCAACGCCTCCACAGACAACGTCAAATGCATCGGCCTCGAGTGTAGCCACCGAAGCGCTTTCACCGTAGCCACCGAACGATTGCCTCATGGCAATCAGCACCTTTGTTTCCTCGTCTCTCAGGTTATAGCTTCTGACCAATAATCGCAGCTGCTCTTCCCAATTTTCGTATTCTCCCAATTCTCAACTATAGTTGTTCAGTAGATCGGCGACAAGCTTTACATTCAAACCACCCTGAAGAAAGTTGTTGCCAAACGACGGTGTCGCCCGGTTGTCCATGGTTCGCGTGTCTTCAGGCAAAGGTGTCTGCTGAACGCGACGCGCCATGTCCAGCTCTTGTCTCAGAATAGCTGTTTCCCGCTCGGCCAATTCTTTGGCTTGCCTATCAACTTCGGCTTGTTGCCGGAGTAAAGCCATCTCTCTTTCGCGAATTTCCGTTTCAAGCGGACGGCCTCCGCTGCGATATTCGGCGTCCATGTTCTCGTGGTTCACTTTCAGTTCAGTTTCTCACTACTGAAAACTGCAGTGCACCCGTATCCGGAACGCGCACACCTTGCTTACTATCCCGGACGAGCCCCCAAATTTGTAGGAATATTTTATAGAACTCCTACGTACTGGGTGCGGCGTAACGGGTGAAATGATTTAAGGCGTCGGTTTCAATAAAACACTTTATTTAACAACAACAATAACTCGCTCTGCTCTCTCTACCGACTATCGACTGACGACTCTCGACTCTCGACTTCCGACTGCCGACTTCCGACTGCCGACTTCCGACTTCCGACTAACGACTAACAACTAACAGACATTCTTCGCATTCATCCCTTTTATAATAATGCCCTCTCTCATTCTTCCTTTTCTCTTTATCAGTTTCTCATCCATTCGGAAAACTCAAGCAGTCACGTACGCTCTGCGCTCGTCGCTCCTAGCCACTTCACTCTTGTCACCGACACAAGTCACTCTTCTTTCACACCTCGGCCGAAACAGACTTTCTTTCACGCTAGACCCAAACACGTCGGCGCCACAATATCGCGTCCACAGTCTCTCTAAACAATCACTCTAGCACAATGTCTCATTCATACCCCTACAATTGTATTGGTTTGAAGAAAATTCAAAATTTATCACTGCGTACACGAATGGTCGTGTCCTCAAGAGTTTCCACCAGCTCAAGAGCTCAATCGAGGTCATCCACGTAAAAACTTGACACGCTACCACTACGACTCGCCACTTCATGTATGTAACTTCTATTTTTGTTTACGTCATTGGAACTTTTGTGTGCCATTTGTGATTACTGGTAATTGTGCATAAAAACTACCTCCTCATCAATTTTGACAAAATTTAAATATGTTGTAAAACTCAACATTCAATTTTTATGATGTCGTTGTTGGGTTTTTGAGCGAAAACTGCTAAAACGTATAAAAGTCTATGATTTTCATTAAAATTAAAATTCAGTCCGTAATGTTTTATATTTAAGAAACGAAATTTTCATTAAAAATTAAAACGTAGGAACAAAGGGAAAGTTTGTCAAGAAGTACGGCAAAATCTGCTTAGTGCCTCTCAAGTAAAAATGAAATTAAACTTGAAGAATACCAGTTGGTATTCGACGAATACAGCAAGTTCTGAGATCGAGTGGGACACATAAATATTCTAAAAAAAAAAACAAAAAACCTCCGCTAACTAAATTCCACATGGGAAAAAAATTAAAGTTTGCAGAATATCATATGCCATGGACCAAAAAGTGGAAGAAGGTGATTTTTAATACGTATTGGATGAATATGGCGACAAGATAATGCATCGTGCAAAAACAATTAAAAACTGGCGTCCGTAACAAAACTAACGAATCATTTTAATATACAAGAATACATGATAAATAAATATGATTTCTCAAATTTGATATCGTTAATAGTTTATATTTTAATATATTTACTATAGCTGGCAACCTGCTACAACACTGCCTACTTAAGATATTACAAATTAATAATATGATTCCTAATGATTTGTAACAGAAAAAACATAAAGGAATATGTAGTTGAATTAATCTAGGAAAATTCAATCAGAAAATACTATCGTATTATAAAAAATACGTACAATAAAACTTGAAGATCTTCAAAGACGATGAGTGTATATACTCATATGATATTTCTATCGAATCGTATTATCACAATTATCCCAGCATCTAAAAAATGTTAAAATATTTGTTATAATTGTTAATATAATTGTTATAGTTGTTATAATTGAAATGTAATACATACGTTGGTGATCGGATGCCGACAAGTCTGCCACAATATTGCAAATTACTCGACGATAAGGTAGAAATTCGCAATTTGTGATCACTTTTAAACTGCTCATTGCAATATTGAAGCGTCAATTTGTCAAGATTTTTTACCCTTGCAAGTTCATATACGTATATGGATTTCATGTATGTGTGTAGTTACACAGAGTCGACCAGGCGGCCCCCTTAACCATTCGTCGGACTTGTGTCGACAGTCCCGATTCCCACAACAGTATGATAAGGATAGGTTGAAATAGAAAAATTTAGTGCGAAAATTTCATTCGAAAAATTGATTATATTATCATAGGTTATGATATAATAATAGGTTATATTTATCATATTTCGAAGCCAATTTTCTTTTTATTTTTGTATAATGTGGCACTGTATGAAGTCTCAACAGTTAGAGTACAAAGACGGCAATTTCAAATGATGCATCAAGCTAAAGCTGCGATTATACTGGATGCATATACGGGCAACTGCTCATCGCTTGGATGCGTCCGAAAAATCAAACTAAAGAAATATTTGCATGCGTAGGAAAATGATACACATATACAGATGTATACTGCTGATGAGCGAATAGGCATCCAACATAATCACAATTTACGCTTGCAATTTCCTAGCATTCCACGACAATAGTCCTTCTACTTAGGCGCCATCTGATAAGTTCTAGTTCAACTAAACATGTATAAAATAAATAAAAACTATTTATAATCGATATTATTTATTCTGAATCCAGAAAGCCATTAGGGTATTTCGGGTATTTTTGACGTCTGACCGGCGATTTGTTCTAAATGAAACATGTTATAGTTCATATGAAATTAGGGGAGGGATGTTAAGTCATAATTTTGCCAGTTTAGAATCTGTTTAAAAATTACAGACTTTCCAAGTTTGCAATTTTTGTCCATTTTGGCGAAAATGGGCTTCATTTACGAATTTTTACCTCAGCACCTATATGTCTGAATGAGCTCAATCTTTTTCTGTTTTATTCAGGAAGGCTATATTGTAAAATAACTAATAAGGCGATATTGTAAAATAACTTTTTCAATCTCGATAATTAACTTTATATTATCGAAGAAGACGCTGGATTAGGATTATAGAATGAGCTGGGAAACGACGCGGTATACACCCGTTTCAGATATAATAATATAGTCGGTTGCCTATATCGCTGGTCTCAAAGCAATACCAGCATACACCTAGTATACGACTAAATGACCCCATTTATACCTCGAGAACTATATTAGTAACCACTAGGGATGTGCGAGAACCCGATGGTCGGGGCGAATCGGGAAGAGGTCGTTTCCAGTCTCCGGAAAATTTCGATTTCCCTTCAGGGAATCCCGATTATTTCGAGAATCCCGACTTTTTGGAGTACCCTGTCCCGAATCCGAAAAAATTTCGTGTTTCCGACCCGACCCGATATTTCGAGTTCTCGCACACCCCTAGTCACCACGCCTGACGTCTGTTCGTATTGGTGGTGCGGACAAATGCCCTATTTTTGTGGGCACTTCTCAACATCTGGTTATTAATGTATACATAGAGGTAATTTTTCGGAGAAAATTAAATTTACCAATATAATTAATAAATTTAACAAGCAATTAACAATTTTACTAGAAAAAGATTTATTTTTAAAAAGTACAAAATTGAAAACGATATTAATAATAAATGAACCATATGTAAAATTAATAATAAGAAACTGAAACAAATTATAATAGTAGTAAATAAAATTAACAGACTGAAGTGCCAAGACTCCGTAGATTCGCGAAGAGGTACAGTGACCACGTTACCGATAAAAATAGGCGAAAAATGGTTTATGTGTCTTAAATTTTCGTCCTTATATGAGAATATTTTTCGCTGGCGTTCATTCTAGCGCGCGATAGTCATGAGCTGACGAGATTATACAGATAATCGATAATGCGGTAATATAAGCGTTCGAAACAACATCCAATAGTGTGTCTATATATAATCTATCTATCTATTACAATGTATCTATCTATTTTAATCCATCTATTTTAATCTATATATCTATTATAATGTATCCATCTATTATAATCTACCTATCTATCTGTTTGTGCATTGTGCGGCCACTTCTTACTTATACTTCTTACTTCTTAAAGTCAGAGATGATAGCCAATGGAAAAATGATTAAAAAGTAGTTTAAACATAGTTAAAAAATGTTGTTACATCTGAATTAACTAAATTATCTGAATTAATCTGGAAAAAAACATTTGATTCTGAATGTATTAAAACTGTTCTGAATGTATTATATAGTTGTTCAGAAAGTGGCGGCGACCGCGCGGATATGCAGGAAAGCAATATGTTTGTGGTTGCTCCACAAAAAGACTAAAAAAAAAAATAGGAAAATGCAGTATTGGGTGCATCCGATATTAAGGCCTAGTTCAGACACGGCGGAAATCACGCAGTTACAAATCGCGCAGATCAACCGCGCGGTTCTTATTTACATTAGCGTCTTCATATTCGTTCTCACCTGCCCGCGCGGTCTACCAGATGCGTGGTTGCCGCCGATAGACCGTCGAAAACAAAAACCGCTTGGTTTACGCGATTCTATTTTCAATAGTTCTTATGAGCGCGTTGTTCAGTTGTTGGGCGGATTCCCCACGTTCACGATGTATGCCAGTATGAATTGTTTATTAATGAAGTGGAGAAAAGACCAGCAATATTAGATATTTTTTTTTTTCAATGTGCTGATTATTCCAATAAAGTCGATAAAAATTTTATCGACATTCTCAAATAGTTGAAGAATTTCGGCTCAATTTGGTATATAGAGTTACAAATAGGCCATGTAAAAGCCGATCTGTTAACATCGGATGCACCCAATACTGCCTTTCCCTATCCTTTTTTTAGTTTTTTTGTGGAGCAACCACAAACATATTGCTTCTTCAACTTCCATGTTACCGAGATAAAACTTCGCCTCTTTCCTGCATATCTGCGCGGTCGCCGTCTCTTTCTGAACAACTTTCAATTTTCACGCTCTCACGTGGCCTATTTGTAACTTTATATCCCAAATGAAGAAATTTTGAGCGGAAATGCTTCAACTGCTTGAGAATGTCGATAAAATTCTTCTAGACTTTATTGTAATAATCAGCACATTGAAAATATTCCATATAGCTGGTCTTTTCTCCACTTCATCGATAAACAATTAACGCTGGCACCAGAGAGGAAATGAGAGTGCTCACGCTCGGGGTTTTAGTGTCCCCACTTTTCTGCATCATCTTTTTAGCCTGGAACAGAGCCTGTATCAACTTTTTAGCCTAGATCAGAACCTGTATCAGGTACCTGCATTCTGTATTGGAAGCTGCATCATCTTTTAGGCTGGATCAGAGCTTACATAGAAGAGCCTCTTTTAACATAGAAGTAGCATCCACTCTAGCATTATTAGGAATCCGCTGCTAATGATGCAAGTTTTGGTCCAGGCTAAAAAGATTATGCAACTTCTGGTCCTGGCTAAAAATTAGACTAGGGGGCAGACTACCTGGGACACTAAAATTCCGAGCGTGAGCACTCTTATTTCCTCTCTGCTGGCATATATCGTAAACGCGCGGAATCCGCCCAATACTTCCCAACAACTGAACGCTCTCATAAGAACCATAGAAAATAGTCCATCGGTGGCAGCCGCGTGGGCTGGTGGACCGCGAGGGCAGTTGTGAACGAATATGAAGACATTAATGTAAATAAGAACCACGCGGTTGATCCGCGCGATTTGTAACCGCGCGGTTTCCCGCCGTGTCTGAATTAGGCCTTAGATTTCCACTTTTGACCCACTGCAGTCCGCGAATTGTTCATCACTGATATAGACTGAATAACAAAGAGATAACAATAGAAAGGTCTCTTTTTAGTATGGTATCGAATGGTTCAAATTAGATTAAGTTAGGGCTGTGGTCGAATTTGACCCTCAATCCAGCTATAGCCTTTTCTAGTAAATTCCGCACTGTGACTGTGGTGGACAAATAGCAAAATTTGGAACAAAAGTTCATATTTTTTTACGAATCTATATGTATTGTTAATTATTCGCAGATAATGAAATTTAACAAAACAATTAATAAAAAAAGGAAATTAACAAAAGGGTATGTGAGATACAACCTGCAAATTTCCAACCAGGACATTTGATGTGGCCCACCGGTTATCTGGTGCAGCGAACGGACGATTGTCGTCTGTGAGTAATGCGCGATCTAACCACGAATCTATACTAAAGATATAGAACATGTCAAGACACAACACAATTGTCCTACATATTTCGTCGTCCATTACACAAGTACATATTTTCGAAATTATATCATTTTTGGTTTCGTTTTAATCAGAAAAATGTTGGTAAATATGTTCGTAAAAGTTTCATAAAAATGTAATGAAAAATAAAGTAGTTTTGTAATTGGATTAAATTTGTCTTCTGGTGACGACGGCCTTGACCTTCTCCGTTTTCGCCGTTTTCACATCGTAGCGTTTTCAAATTATAGGTTTCTTATGACTTGAAGACGGTAGGGCTCTTTGGTTTCCAGCGTGCTCTGTGTATTTAAAATCGGACGTTCGGCAAGAACCTGCGATTTCGTACTTGTATTAGTAAAAAGAACGGCGGGACTGATATACAACGAGATTTCACTGTATTAGGCAGTCTTTATAGTAATAGGAATATTTTATCTGTAGAGAGTTTTCTATTTTTTTAATATTTACCTCTTTATATAGACAGAACATCACGATCACGTTGAATCCGTTTACTAGCAGACCCAGGAGGGAGCACAATAGCAGGAGCATATCGACCAACGCAGAATCCATCTTCGAGTCTCTGTTACTGAAACACGTGATTCGTAGCTTTATGTTAGCATTAAGTAACGAATTTATACGAAAGTACCATTCTTTCATCAAGTCACAAGGAAAATGGTGATTTTTCGATCATTTTTAACGCTTTCATACCGGAAAGCTATTATAAGTTACTCGAGCCTGAGAAACTTTTTGACATGTATTTGTTGATAAACTATTTTCTGCATAATATATCCAATTCTTTAACTACAGATGTTCATGATGCACGACGAAAATTGATGAAATGATTGACAATCGCACGAATTGGAGACGTACTACGTACATCTATGGCGTACATCTATGGTACTATGGCGTTGACAATTGCATTTTTTTTATCAGGAATGCACAGACAATGGAATGAACCCAAAGATATTTGAATTGTTGAAAAGCAGGATCGTGCGTAGAGACGTGAAATGAAACGAAGTTTTCCGCTTGGTAGAATTTTATTCACAGTTAGAACAGTGTTTCAAAGTGACGCAAGTTCTTGATCAAAATTCGACGCGTGTTAAGCATAATTCAACGTGTTAACATCATCCATGGGGATCTGCATTTGTTATAGCGATAAATGTCGATAAATCCGATTTTACCTCGGATTAGCTCATCTGGCTACCCTTTCGCAAACTATGCTGCTTGCTCCCCGAGAGAAAGAGTTATTTGTTGAGTAGTTTCAAGGGATGAGTAGATTTTTATTCGAGAGGATGACGCCATTAATTATAGTTCTCTTGATAATATTTTCCTCCAGAATTATTCGGTATATTTTTGTTGGGGGATAGTATCTGAGCACAACGATGTAAAAATTTTGGAATTCAGTGGGGCTTATGTTCGCGATATTTGTTATTGCGTGTGAAAAGGCGAAGCATTTATTGATTGGAAACTGAGCTGGAAATTCATTGCGGATATGCGAGATCAAGTTGTGCATTTTGCGTTTCCTGCTCGCCCTTGGGACTGCATTTACAATTCCGAAAAGATGACCGCAACCCAACTATTTGCATACACATTGTCGTAACGCTTTCTTTGGCAAAAAGGATAGTTACTATCACTGGCAGAAAAGCGAATGCAAGTATCGAATCAACAACTTGTCAAAGTTAATCCTTAGCACTCGAATGGTAACTGTAAGACACCAGTAAAAACTGCTCTATCATTTTTCAAAATATTTTCTCATTTAATTTCTTTGTATTTAATAAATTACTAAAGATTTCAGTATTGTACGAGTAAATTCTACCATTTTCGTATGTATAGCATGAAAAAATATATATAGAAGGGAAATATTCTAGATTGGAAGAAAATCGTTTTGTAGTTAAAATGGTTTCGAGTGCAAAAGGTTAAAAGGTACCGAGCTCTCCACCAGTGTTTGTTTTTACGATATTGACGTTCAAACTGTCTATACATTGCTACGCAACTGGTTATCATGGCGTCCATTGGTGAAAAATATTCTATGTCAGTGTGAGACCTTGTGCTCTTAGAAGAACAACATTCAAAAGAATCGCTTCCGCTTCGAACCGATTGGTTCTGTTTTAAAATTTGTTCTGCTCGAATCAATAATTTCAGATTCAAGTGAACTGAACAGCGCCACTGAATAAACGAAGAGCAACACTCTTGCTGTTACAAATATTGCAGTTCTGCCAGTAAAAAATGTTAGCAGCATTTTCTGCCGCAATTAGTTCGCGATCGCATGAACTAAACGCTTCGTTAAATTTAATGTTTAACCGGGATTACGCTCCCTCGACAGGCAGACCTTGCTACGGTCGAAGATTAAAATAAATGGAAGGAAAATCTTCCTTTTTTCGAAAAGTATGAGTTGAACGTAGCAAAAGCTACCAAAACGGTGCACTTCTTAGGACAATTTGCGGATTTTGGAGGTGGATCTAAGGTTAAGATTTCGTAGATTCGCGATAAGGTAGAGCGACCACGTTACCGACAAAAATAGGCGAAAAATCGTTTTACCTGTCTCCGAGTTTTCTGAATGAAATCGAGAGTAGCGTGCGCTAGAAAATATTTTCGGCTACAAATTGAGTTGTATTTTGTCTTGATTCTCTGCGAAATAAAGCCAAAAACTTAAAGCACGTTTCTGGCGTCAAAATTCATGATATCGATAATACAGAGCAACAAATCAGAGATGTTTTAGTCACAGACTTTAAGACCCGACGGATCATGATCAAGACGGATCTTAAGTCAATGGCTGGAGACCATGAACGGAAATTATACAGCAGTTACTGACCTCCTGACTCCGCAAAAGTCACGAGACTACCCTTGGCTTTTAAGAAATAAAAATCTAGATCGGATAACGCGCATCGTCCCGTTCCAACGCTTCGGTTAATCGTCAAATCTATTTCTCGATTTTTTGTGGAAGGGGAATCATACGGCGAATGATCAATTAAGCGGAACCCGGGCCGAGCCTGGGAGGTTTTTAATTAACCGACCGTCAGCACTTCAAGAATTAAACGATACGTGCTCGCAGTTTCGCGGGGCTACGCGCGCGCTTGTGTTCTCATTGCACATTTCCCGGGACGAAACAAATGAAACAATGAGATTTCCATAAAATTACTCGTGTACACGGTGTACGCAAAGTGCTCGCAATGACAAACGGGATAATAATGTGCTCGCTGATGCGAGACAGACACGTGCACTCTTCCGCGAAACGAAGTTTATTCTTCCATTCTATTATGTTTTTTTACATTTTCATTACAGGCTGAAATGCGTTTTGTTTTAAATAACAAGCGATAAAATTGTTTCTGTGCCTTTGAAAGGTGCCTGCAATAATAGTTTGCGAATAATGCATCAACCGGGGAATCATAAAAGCAATGACCTTGGAAACAGTTCTACGTAGCCAGAGAGAAATTTCATTGTCCGGATAACGATGTAAAAGCCCTTTGATGGTCATCAAAACCACAAACATGAAAAGCTGGTATTTATATTCGGATGTTTACAGTCGGACAATATTTCCTGGGCTAACAGATGGCTCTGTGAAACGGACGTTGCAGAGGTTATTACATGAAGCTACAACGTTTCCGAACGCAATGTATCCAGTTCTATCATTCCTTTCCGCTTATTTTTCGTTGATTGCTTAACTACAACTGAACCGAAAAATATACAATTTTTCCAATTTTAAATACCTACAGCGACTTACAGTCATATTCGGGCACTTTCAAAATCGATTTCCTTAGAGTCAGTTGATTTTTACAGAAAAAGTAAATGAATACTCGATCGATGACAAGTATTAATTATTTACTATTCCTCGTATCGAACGCGTAACACTGTAACACAGTGTTTAAATTATCACTCCGCGCCGAGAAATTTTAATTTGTAATTAAGTTTCTACTTGCTTAATTGCCTAACATAAACTCGACGAAAATTGTTGTGCCCAGAGCCTGCAAGAAGCTGTTATTATTTTTCACAAACTCAGTCTCCTATTGCCTACAGAAATTTTTAATAACGAACATGGGAACATGGTGACATTTATTCCGCATTCAGTGACATAGAGAGTTCCATGTAAACAGTTTCGTAGAAAGTGGAGTACTGCCTGACGGAGTGGAGTTAATAATTATTTCGGATCAGCAGGATGCTAAATGTTAAATTCTGTTCAAATGGTCTTTGAAACATTTCGTGGTTTCCGCACATGTACTAGCGAGATATTAACCATCATTTTCGTGCCGAGCTTGCGACTCCAAGCTATTGTTCGGCGAAACAATATGGTAGACATTGAACGTGCTAGAAATTTAAAGTGTACGTCTGGAACAGTTGTGGAAATCGTCGTACTGTGTTAAAAGTTACGTATAGCTTGTTTTAATCAGACTGAGGTAGTCTAACCGATGGATGAAATTATTTTAATAACACTAACTGTACAGAAGACATAGGCACTCATTTTTTGCACATGAAAGTATATTTTTATTTCAATGTTATATTAGTAAATGGGATGACATTCCGGATAAAAATGATCTGATATTATTGAGGACTTTATCAACGAAAATTTTTATGTTTTTGTGGTAGGCTAACCACTTTTTCAATTTAATGTACCCAGCATGAAGAGGAACAGGAACGCTACAGGGATGAATAATGACACTCGACCATTTCAACCCTTTTTTTTCCGTGAGGAAATGCGTTACGCATACCCCGGCTCCCTGGGGGAAGCCGGGGTTATGTGGGGCTACCCCGAAGGGCTACCCACTAAAACCTCACGCCCACCTAAGCTACAGGGGAGGTGCTTGGATCACGCGAGTACTCAACAGGACACCTCCCAGCTATCATGACACCCCGGGGGAGTGTGTTAGCCTCCCTCACTACCTACGCTATAAGACCCCGGGCGGAGGGACCCGCCCGGTGTCCCCATCCCTGGAGCCTTCGGATTGGGCTTCCCGAGCCCCAGCTCGGTCCACCCACAGCTCCCGGAGTCTTCGTGCCCCGCTCGGTGCTGGTGTCCTGAGGGAACCAGCTCCGGCCAGGGCAAGAAGACGCCGCCACCGGAAGGAAGGGTCGTCGGAGGCGCGATCCGGCACGCCCCAACCCTTCCTTTCCCCAAACCCCCCACGGAT
>CM052139.1:12567391-12588237 GCA_028454255.1 Halictus ligatus | reverse complement strand
CCACTCCGAAAATGTCTCCGTCCGGGCCTGGCGATTCTGGCCCTCGAGCTCCAACTCCTCCTCGCGCGTGAGATCCACCCCCGGCGGGCGGCGGAAGGAGCGGGCGATGTGGTATAACTTCGCCCGCTCCGCCGCCACCACATGGAAGGGTGGAACCACGGCGAGGAGTCCCGCCGCCGCGGTGGAGATGGTGCGGTAACCCCGTATGGCCCGCAGAGCCAGCCGGCGCCGCACTCTCTCTAAGAGTGCTTGGCTGCGCCGGCTGGCCCCGAGCGAGCGGTGCCATACGGGGGACCCATATAGGGCAATAGACCGCACCACCCCCATGTAGAGGCGGCGTACATTCACATCCGGCCCCCCGACATTCGGCAGCAGCCGCGACAATGCGACTGCCGTCTTCTCTAGTCGGGGGGCGAGGAGCTCGAAGTGTCCATCGAATCGCCAGCGGCCGTCTAAGACCAGGCCCAGGTACCTCATCCTGGGCCCGATCTCGTCGGAGGTTTCAGCGACGCGAATCCGCAGGTCCTGACCACGAGGTAGCCGCCACGACCGAGGCCCGTACAACCATATTGCTTCGGTCTTTGTGGCGGCCACCGTCAGGCCCATACGCCGGATTCGCCCGACGACGCAGTCCAGGGCGGCCTGGACCATCTGCATAGCAGATGACACCCGTATCCGGGGGGAGGACAACCCGCAGCACCGCGTCATACGTCAAGTTCCACAGGAGCGGTCCGAGGACCGACCCCTGTGGAACGCCGCGGTGCGTCTCCCTCTCGATCACGGTGTTATACCGGCCGGTGTAAACCACTCTCCTGCCACGAAGGTAGTCGCCGACCACCTGCCGGAGATAAGGGGGCACCTGGAAATGGTCCAGCGCCCCCATTATCTCCGGCCAGGGCAGGGCGTTGAAAGCGTTAGTTATGTCCAACGACACTGCTATCAACACCCTGCCCCGAGCGACAGCCTGCTCTCGGAGGAGGCGCAGACGCTCCAAGGCGTCGATTGAGGAGCGCCCCCTCCGGAACCCAAACTGGCTGTCGCTCAGGTCGGGACCACCCCGCGACAGATGCTCAACGAGGCGGGCAGCAATAATTCTTTCGAATAGCTTGCCCGCCTCGTCGAGCAGACACACCGGCCGGTAGGCAGAGGGAGACTGCGGGTTTCCCCTCCTTTTGGAGGAGAACCAGGCACGCTCTTTTCCAATCTATGGGGAAGACTCCCCGGCGCAGGCTCGCGTCCATGACGCTCCTGAACGCCGGGGCGAGGACCTCCAAGGCTAAGGCCATTATACCACCGGGAACCCCATCAGGGCCGGGGGCCTTCTTGCCCCCAGGCCGGACGGCCCGGTCAAGCTCCCAGTCGGTGACCCGGAATTCGTCCGACCATTCTATGGTCGGACCCGGGGCGCTTTCCCTCTTCCCCTCTTCCCCCTCACTCTGGGGGAAGAGGGTGTCAATGACGCGCCTCAGGAATTCCGGGTCCAACCTCTCCGTGACCGGGGACGCCCAGGGGCGGAGCTTCCCAAGTACCGCCTTATACGGGCGTCCCCACGGATCGTCACGGAGGGTGAGCAGGAGCTCATCCCAGGCCTTAGCCTTAGCAGCGGAAATTGCACGCTTGAGGGCCACGGCCGAAGGCCAGGCGGAGCCGATAATCACGGCCCTCAGGAGGTCCCCGTCCAGTCGTTTCAGCGCCCATCTCGGCGCTGACGGGGTGCCACGCCGGAGGGGCGTGTCCAACGGCGAGTCCGAGAGTGGCTGTGGAGCCACGTCCATCAGGACGTAGCTGTGATCCGACAAGGTCTCTCCGTCCCAGACCCGCCAGTTGGACACACGGCGTGAGGCGGCGGCGGTCGCGAACGACACGTCCACGATCGACCACCCATTCCACCTCACGCACGTAGGCACGGAGCCCCGGTTTAATAACCGGAGCTCCATCCCCTCCGCCCAGTTTTCCAGGACTCCGCCACGGGTGCTGGTCCCGGGGTTGCCCCACGCGGTAGACCTCGCGTTGAGGTCCCCCAGGACCAGCACTGGACCGGCTGTGTATGGGGCTATCATGAGCCCCAGCCGGTCCAGGAACAACCCGAGTTCGGCGGAGTCACAACTGGGTGAGTTGTAGCACCCCACGACCAGAAGTCTTCCCCACTTCACCATCACCATCCCCCTGCCCCGTTCGACCACGGAGCAGGGAGGTACAGTCGCCGAATGGCGACACCAACATATCGCCACGGAGTCGTCAACGTCACCGGACCAGTGTGGATGGTCCGGGACGATGTACGGCTCCGTGGCGACGGCCAGGCCAACCCCCCACTCCCCCAGGCATTGGACCATCAGGTCTTGTGCCCGGCGGGAGTGGTTGAGGTTGGCCTGGAGTACCGGGAGAGGGGACCAGCGCGTAGTGTGGGCCATTAATTGGGCCTCTGCGCTGGTACCCTCCTTAGCCGCTGGCGCGGATGGCGGGGGGGATGCTACCCCCGCCCCGCTAGGGGCTGGCTCCACCTCCATTTCCACCAACTCTTGGGGGATGGCGGTGGAGGGAGCAGTCGGCGTGGTCTTGGGGGGCACCACACTGCCGGCCCCTTTTCCGCCCTTCTTAGCCTTCGGAGGCGGGGAGCACGCTTTGCTGCCCGCCTTGTGTCCTGCCGGTCGCCCAGCAGCGGCGCAGACCACGCAGTGGGGTGGCGCTTTACAGGCCGCCGCCCGTTGTGATGCGTCCCCGCAGCGGTAACAATGACCGCTGCGGTCGACCTCTGCAGTGCACCGCTGCCGCACATGGCCGAGGGCCAGGCAGCGGAAACACTGCATTGGTCGCGGAGCAAGCACCACGACCTGGGCGGCGCGCCACCCCACGCGTACCTTCCCGGCTTTCTGGAGGGCCAAAGCCGCCACGGCCGGGCACTGTACCCACACCGTTTAAGTCCGTTGGACGGAACCTTAAGCTCGCCTACCCTAACGGACTCGGCGGAGGCCCCCGTCGGCGCCGGGGACCTCTATAACGAGGCCCCCGGTCACCGCCCTCTTCCAATGGAGGGCCCCAATGCCTAGGGCGTCCAAATCGACGCCCTGGCGGGCCCTCCTGACGGCCTCCTCCGCTCCCCTCCGGGACAGTTGGAGTAACCGCTGCGGAACGGGGCGAGGCCTTCAGTTTTGCCGCCGATTTCCCGCCTTTTGAAGCGGGGGCAGCGGCCCTCCTCGCCTCTGAGGCGCCAGCCGAGACGGCTGCCGCTGCTTGGGCCGCGGCCTTAGCAGCGGCCTTGGCCGCCGAAATGGCCCGCCTCCCGAGTACCTCCGCCCAAGTTTCGGCTTTAGCCGAGGCACCAGGTGCGGGCACAGGGGGCTGAGCCGGTCGTGGAGCCGCCGAGGGAGCGACTGGGGCCGGAGGGGCAGCACCAGCGCTACCCCCCGCGGCAACGGCTCCCTTCTTCTTCTCTTTTTTATTTTTCTTTTTTCCCCCTCCCGCCATCCGGGCAGGGGCCGGCGCCGGCGGCGCAGGCGCAGGGGCGGGCCGTGGTGCAAGCGCAGTGGTGGGCCGTGGCGGCGTCGGAGCCGAGGGCGGCGGCGGCTGGGGGGCCCCACGAACGCCGAGGCCGGCCACTCGACGCAGCTCCCTCCGCATTTCCTGCCGGAGGGAGCTGAGGCCCTCCTCCATGAGGGCCCGCATCTGGGCCATGCAATCCAACGGCGCCGCGGTGCCCCCTCCGACAATGGCGGGGGCGGTTGCCGGCGTGGCGGGAGCATCGCGCAACCGCTTCGTTGCCATCAATTCCCCCTTGATGGCATCGAGGGAGTCGCGGGTCTCCCGCAACTCCCTCTCGAGGGCCGCGCAACGCTCCCGCAGAGCTATGACCTCAGGAACCTCAGGGGCCACCACGCCAGCGCCGGCCGCAGGGCATCCCCCCAGGAAGCCCCTGCGGTCGATCCCATTGGCAACCTCCTCAATGAGATCCGACGCGTCCCGGAATCCCTTGACGATAGTCCCCTTGAGGTTCCTGCTTTTGTTTGCCATTTCCCGGCTCTCACTCGCCAGCTCCACGAGGAGAGCGGTCTGCTCCCCGGGGAGCAGGCCTCTCACCTCCGGGCGGGGCAGCCGGGAGTAGGTTACCTCCAACCTATCCCTCTTATCCGGCCCAGGGGTCGGCGAGGCCCTCCCCGAGGTCGGGGTGAGCGGCCGCTTCGCTCCCGCGCCACTGCTGGACGGTGTCGACCCGGCCGACCTGACGGACATAAGAGACCTGAGCGACCTAACGGACGCTCGGTCTTCGTCGACGTCAGGGCAGTCACGCCCGTGGCCTCCCCTCAGCGGCCGGAGCTTAGGCCGGTCTCCAATCACTGGGGCCGGGGGCCCCATAACCTGTGGTGGCACTGGTGCCACCACAGCTCCCTCCTCGACCGCTTCCGGGCGCGGTGACCCCTCCTCAACCTCTTCTTTAATTCTCCGAGGCTCGTCTTTTAGAAATTCCATGGTTACATAATCGGGCCTGGTTACTACGCCCCCATTTCTGGGGGCGCCTTACTCGATACCCTTAATACGACAAGCGGAAGGGGGTGTCCACCGGGGCAGAGCCGCTTGCCCCGGTAAGCCTAAATACAACGGGAGGTCGGCAGGTATCCCGAGGTTGTACAACGTTAATGAGCGAGTGCATCCACCGCCCACCCCCGGCGCTTACTCCGGGAGTTTCCCATCGCCACGTTCCGAAAGCTTGGGATAGAGACTTTTTTATAGAGGTTTATCCTCCTCGCAGAGCCGGCCGATAAAGGCAAGCTCCCCCGCTCCGGTAAAACATGACCACCGGTTTACGGTATAGGGCCCTGCGGCGACCTCCCCGGTCATTCGCAGGACACATTAATGCCCCTCGCTCCGTTAGCAACACACGACTTGTGTGTTCCCAGGGTCCACTACGAGGAGGTGGAGCGAGAGGACTTTAGACCTGTGACATCCCTCAAATAGAGAGAACGGCTCGACAGTGGGACACTGGTCCCACTGTAGAGGCCACAGGTCCTCGGACCCCCGACCATTTCAACCCTCGACCGTTTCAACCCTCGACGGTAAAGCATGAAGGGTAAAGCCACTCGAAAAAGTATTTTCGACGGGTACCCCTAAATATCCGCAACAAAGGGTCTAGTTCAAGTTCTGTAAATAATTTTAATCTTGCCATTTTTATAAGGCAACCTTATAATTAGAAATTGTAACTTTGCTTCCAACTTCACCTATTCATGTTTATTATGAATTTATAAAACCCAGGGTCTACTAATTATTCACCTAAAATGTTTCTCTTGTTAATTGCTTTACATAAAGCACCGTTGCTCCACGGAACATATTCCCCAAGCAGGGCCTAATAAGAAACTGATCTAACAGAATCAACACCCTGGTTCGCTAAGTGTTCACGTTCGCCCCCGTTCGCTCGCAACCGCTTGCACGTGTTTCCTAGCGTTATCTTGCGCAAACAGAGAGCAAAAGAGAGATACGGGTGTATCAATATCGATCAAGCTGAGGTGACCATTCGAGTCGTGCTCGAAACGAGATCACGTGACCCAACAGGTTCTTGAAAACGGCTTGCAGTTCGAGGACGGAACAAAAGGAAGGACAAATGGTTGGTTGAAATTGAATAAATGTCCTTTGCTTTGTCAGTAGAACGGGGAAAACATTGAACGAGGCGTAAAGTGAGGCGTCGCGTCGTGTCGGTTTCCCTTGATCGTGCAGCAGATTGTTGGAATGCTTGAAATCCCATTCGCGTGTCATATATCGTTAAATACTTGTTACGCAGAATACTTTACACACCGAGCCCGCTGAGTGGAATCGCGGGCTGAACGTTGCCGGAGATCGATAAGGAAACCACTTTAATCAGTGTAAACTACAGCGATGTCTGCGTAACAGGCGTGTCGTCGGGTCTGCAACCCGACAGTTCTAACAGAGGTGGTACATCCTTTGTAATGTCCCGAACGTAGAGAAGGATAACAATTCAAATAGAAAAAGGGACTTCAACTCTTTGCTTCTCTCTCCTTTCCATTCGCCGACTTTTTTCACGCGTATAATCATGCAAATAAATTATTTTATTTATAAGAACAAGTTTTTGAAGTACTATTTAAAAATAGTATTTTATTTGGCAAATATTGAAAAAGTGAGACTTATTTTGTAGGAGTGTGTAAAATAGTATTGCAAATAGTTGATAGTAACTTATAGTTTTCTGATATTTTGTTGTGTATATATAATATTACTACTACATTGTCGTCTGTTTATTAACATGTTACATGCAAATATTCGTAATTAAGCTACAACAAATACTTTGTTAATTATTATAGTTTCTTATGTTAAAAATTATAATTTATAATATTATCTATTTGCTCAACTTATTTTCATTGTAAGGAAATATTTGGAATACATATTCGAAATACAACAGTAAATTATTTTATTTCATGTATCTGGTTATCAAAATAAAAATATTTTATTTGCCGAAATTTTTCGTTCTATTAAAAGTAGTATTTTATTTGAACCAGATTAAATTATTGTTACGTTGCCGCAACACACGGAAGGGTTTTCCGCGAATGGGTTGGGTCCTTGTTCCGATCGGAGGAAATACACACGGCACGACAGTTTTCACAACAACGATTTTATTAGTAATATGTTGGAGTAGAGGACTTTCGTCGTACAAGATGCTGGTTCGCTGGATCGACTGTTCTTAGAAGTACCGGACGTCTCGGGAGGTTGTAGCGTTCTCGTGTTCGGTGTCGCGTTTTCTATAATGTTAACTCTGACTCTTCTTCTATTGGTAGTTTCTTAACTATATGGTGTGACTAAAAGGATTTCTATTGGTAAGAGAGTGGAGTAGGTTGGACGTCGGAGTAGGAGCGCTTTGTTTAAATTATGTCGTGGGTATGTAATTAATGGAGTGTTAATAATATGGGAAACGATAAGGAACTAGACTGTTTGTATAATAAGATTGCCCTCTCAATGGGCTCCCTCTCGTGGAGTCTCGAACTGGTGTCCGGTGACACCGAAAATCCTGGGACTGTCGCGTCGCCTCAAGTGTTTCGACCTATCGCAGCAAACCCTGTCTAAACAATCGTAAATCTCCGGTTCGGTCTGCGTAGGACCGAACAATGATGACGATGAATACGAGACGAGTGGATCGGATGTAACAATTATACTATTTAAAATAACATTTTAAATATTTTTTCTCGAAATTTGTACCAGGTCTGATTCAAAAGCTAATGGGCCACTGGATAGGTCGTCAAGAAAAACCATGTGAAAAGTTTTAATCCTATATCTTAACCGGGAGTGTAGTTATGCCATAAAACGGAAAAGATTAGTATTTCACCTATTTTCCCTATTTAGTCGTATGCGAAAATTCTGAAAAAATTCTTACAAATGTCGAAAACCTAGATACACATACAGTAATTAATTCAGATTTTTAGGTAAAACATTCTATTGTAAAAAATCAAAATCCTCAAAAAAGAACAAAAAATATGCAGATTACCTAAACCAGACTTTCATATGTTCTAAATCTAATATATTTAATAAGATATTATCGAAATAACTTTTTACAACAAAATTGTCACGAATCGATTTGTCCAGTTAATAAACGTCTGCTCCGAATCAAAGGCTGGATTAAAAAGAGAAGACACGAAGTACGCCGACAAATGATAGGCAAACACGTGATAGCGGCCGCTGGTAAAAAATCGGAGGGCGACACGTGTCCTCGGGGGCTGAATTGATATGATCAATAGGGAGAGGACAAGCAAAGGGGTCCGCACCTCTGTGTTTTCCGACGCGAATTAAATTCTCAATTTGAGTCACCGTGTAGCCGCCCGGAAACAAGCCGGGCAAAAGTAATAACGATCGAACGAACAATATGGCGGCGGAAATGAATAGAAGACAGCCCTCGGGTGTCTGAACGATGGGAAGAAAGAACTAACATACATACACGCTGCTCGCGTGATCACCAACGGGGGTGGGTTCGTATAAAAATCCTGACTATTCCGAAGAAACGGGGAAGGACACATCGAATAATTTTAATCGATCCGCAGGAAACATGCCACGGTAAATGCAAAATTCGGAATGCGTCACCTGTGACCCAGAAATTGTGATCGAGATGGATCGACAGGCAATTTTAACTTCCTGCAAAATTTTTGCAAATTGGAACCTGGGCTCTCGCGTGCGACTTCATTTCAAGAGTTAGTGGAAGCAATTCGTTCTACACGAAAATTGTTAAGAAGAATATTTTTTAATGGTCAATTTAATCCCTTAAACGTTCCCAAATATCGATTTGTTTAAAAATTACGTAAAATAACACTGAAACGACGGAACCCGTTGAAATGAGTCTAAACAATGTTCTCGAATCTTCATTTGTTTAAAAAGCGCGTAAATTGAAACTAGAGACCGCGTCAAAATGACGGATTAAAAATTGTATAATTCACGAGCGTCGACAGACTGCGCAAACGCATTCACGGAAGATCGTTCAATAAATATATTTCAATATGTTTACGATACGTTTATCAAAACAAAACACTTGAATTGATATTCATGCGTCAGGTACTTAAATAACGATATAAAATAATGCAATCGAGTTGCTGAAGAACCTGCTGTCAAAACACGGATTTGATTTATCCCACTCAGCAGCTACACGCTGTTGACGGGCATAACATGATTTTCTCTCTGTAGAAATGTTCCAGCGTGGAATGAAAATTTCGCGTTCGTTCGTGCGTCATTGCATTCTCTTGAAAGCCACTTGAAAGCCACTTGAAAGCCATGCACGCCCGGTCACGTTTTCACCGTAAAAATAAAATGCAACAATAACCACTGTAAAAGCAAACGTTTAGGCGATGCACTTGAAAATTTCGAAAGTCCCGACCATTCGTCTTATATCGAAAGAAAATTGTAGATGGTAATAAAAATTGATTTTAAAGTTCAATAAAGAAATATTACGTCACTAGCATGTGACCGACGTGTTAGTCCAAGTTAACGGGAGATAAAATCGTAATACAGTGAATTCTCGATATATGTCCCGGGTTTTGCCAGCGTCATGTATCGTCAAGGATACATGTTTACACTCCTCGGCGTCCGAGGACTCTCGAGCTCTGCGGCCCGTCACGGGGTATACCCCGTAGCGGGTATAGTTCCGCGACGTTTATCATACAGGCCTTTGCGACATATATGGAGAAATCACTTTGTATTAGAAAATACTAGAAAGAGAAAAGGGAAGATGAACAGAGATAAAATGATGTTCGAACATGTGTTCGATAAAAAATGAAATACGTCTCGGTGCAGTGCGTGCATCCGAGTGGAAAATGTCCTTTCATTAGCATGCACTGCGCATGAATTATATATGCACCGTGTACGCACTATACGTTAACCACCTAAAAGCTTTGAAATGTTCGAAGTGAGTCGAAAACCGCAGCACAGTTTCGCGGAATGAAGATCCTATTAGAGAGGCGAGCGTATATCGTGTAGCGACTTGAAGCGAAATTCCTGTACCATAATCGCCTTTTCGTCTAGCGACTCCGATTTCGAAACGAAAATTAAAATTAAGTCACATTCGCAAATTACCGCTGCGAAACACGCCTGTGATAGCGAGCTTTATTGGAAGGAAATTTGTCCAACCAAACAACCAAAGTTAACAGACGTGGGTTTACCCAGCGACGCGCGAAATTGATAAAGCCCGCCCGGGAAACAATAATTATGAAACTGCGAAACCGAGAGAGGCGAGTTTCGTCCACTGCGAAACCGAGAGAGGCGAGTTTCGTCCACTGCGAAATTGAATGATCGATGAGTATTTGGTAGCAATTGCGATGCTGGCAAAGAGCGTCTCAATCGGGAGAAGTATTACGCTCGTTATGCATTTTATACAAGCAACAGAAGCTGCTGAGACAATTAATCATTCGACCAAGATCGGATTAATTGATTTGTAAGTTTCCGGACCGGTGAGAAATTCGTCTGCAATAATCTTTAAATTTTCTTTGGAGGACAGTTAATTAGACTGCGGACTTCTCTGCAGAAGAAAAATTGTATCTGCATTCTATCGATACGACTTGTCAGTAAGCGAAAATTTTAGTTTTATTCAAGTATATAAAATCGTGATTTTACAACACTCTGGTCATTTGTTGTCCAATTTTTTCGCTGACTTGTAACTAGACTTGTAGATGACTAAAATACAGTAGTGTGCGAATTAATGCGAACATGCAAATATTTTTAATGTCTTATTAGTTTTATAAAGTTGGCAACATGACATGGATAAGTCTATGACAAATTACATAATTACACAATTATTTCATTTCCGCTAACGACGCGTCAATACTGCTCGATAGGTCAGCGCAAGCTAATTTATCAAACGTACAACAAAATGGCCGCAAGCGCTGACAAAATCATCTTGCCAAGTGCATGTTGCAAGATCCAATCAATTTATTCTGAATTTTAGAAATTTTCGACGATCTTTTCATACTATAAATGTGTAAAGGTTCGCAATTTAATTACAGTAAATCCAATACGGTCCCAAGGAACAGCAATCACTTAATTGCGCTCGCGCACAAGCTTATAATTAATTATAGCCGATCGAACGTCGTTTCAAAGCAGAGGATTCTTTTAGCTCGTATCAGAAAAGGCCGCTTGATGTTCAACCTCGTTTCGTTTTTTAATCGCACTTCGCTGGTTGCTAAGGGATGAAAAGCATCGTTCATAGTCTCGCATTTTCACAACGATCAGCCAGACCCTCTGTCCTGCTCAGCGCGGATCGTCCGCGAGTGAGATTAGCCAGCAGGCCATCAACGTGTAAAAAACGTTGTTTAATCAGTCACGAATACAGAGAAAGGGGCATTGAGAACGATAATCGAACCAGAAAGGCGTTTCAATTTTCGGGGATCGAATTTTCCAGATACCAGGGATGCTGAACGCATTTCATTCTATTTCATAATTTCCATCTCCACAAACCGATTGTAATGTCATAATGACTATTGATCATCGGAAGCGTTCATACGGAGAAATGCTAACAAATCGTTCGAATGTATGACGAACATGTAATTAACATATCCGTCGATGTTTATTGGCAAATACAATTAGCTAGAATGAAATCTGTGCTAACGTCGTTGCTCGTTATACTGATATTCCAAATAAGCCGTAGGCTACCGATTTAACGGAATTTGACGATTCGCATTAATTTAACGGGATTCAATTCGTGTTGCAGCAAAAATCTTCCAAAAGGAGTTCGCGTTGGAATAAAATGGCGCGTGTTCTATTTAAAATCGATGCATAAAAAATGTAATAACGACTGCCTGAGAATCTCGCTGGTTCTAAATTTTAATATATTTAGTTTTAATAATATAATAATTTAAGTTCTAAATTTTAACCGGCACCGACTACTAGGAATATCGCCATTTTCGTTATCCCGAAAATAACAACTCTCTCTTTCACAATCAACTATGAAACAACACTGTCAAGCAATCGCAGTTAAATTACATCCCCGCGAACTCTCGGGAAATGGCAAGCTTTCGACGTTGGAGACGCGAGAAGTTCGCACAGGACACGTCCTCGGACACGAGAGACCCTGGGAGCGGATTGCGGCTCGTTCAGCTGGAAAAGATCCTAACCACGTGCTTATGCTCCCTGTTAGCGACACGGCTTTCTAAAGTCTTAGAAAGTCGCTTACCCGACTTTTCCTTTGACGCGTGTTGCATAACGTTCCCATGAAAATTGAGTTGTTGTGATGAGTGCCATTTCGCTTTGTTCTATGCAGTTTTTCCGTTCGTAACACAACGACCTCATTCTCGAACCCTTCAACGAAATAGCTGAAGCCCTTTGCCCCGGAAATGTACGTTCGATTTCCTCTCTGCGCGGAGACCGTCGCCAGTATAATGGCTCAAAGATAAATTGTAACAGATACGCCAATTGGGTCTTACCATCTCGTAATTGAAATAGTGGAATGACATTTCTCCCTTGCCTTGTATTTTATTCGAATTATACTTTCTCTTTCTGTCTTTCTCTCCCTCTCTTTCGTTAAGGGAATTCAAGTACCTCTGCTTGCTCGCTACACTACATTGCACTTAAGAGCCAAGACTCCGTAGATTCGCGACAAGGTACAGTGACCACATTACCGACAAAAATAGGCGAAAAATGATTTTACGTGCCTCAACTTTTCGTCCTTATGTGAGAATATTTTTCGCTGGGAAAGCGCTCATTCGAAAGAGAAAGGTTCAATCTAGTACGCGCTGGTCATGAGGTGACGAGATTATGCAGATATTTGGTAATATTAATATAAGCGTTAGAAATAGGCCAAATATCGAGAGTAGCGCACTCTAGAAAATATCTCCAGCTACAAATTGAGTTATATTTTGTCTTGATTTTCTGCGAAATGAAGCCAAAAACTTAAAGCACGTTTCCGCCGTCAGAATTCATTATATCGATAATACAGAGCAAAAAATGTGACAAGTTTAGTCACAGACTTAAGACCCGTCGGATCAATACCAAGACGGGTTTTAAGTCAGTGCCTGAAGGCTGTGAACAGAAATTATACAACAGTTGCCGATCTGATGACTCTGAAAAAGTCACGTGACTACCCTTGACTCTTAATTACAATTTAATTCGCAGTAATTCGTAACCCAGTTGTGAACTGAATCCATCATTTTGTCGAAGTTGAAGTTTGTCTAGTCAATTTTACCAGTCTGGAATTGCAGACTGATGCGAAAGGAGCTCTACAAATTTGTTTATAGCATCCCAAAAAGAGAGATTCGTATATACTCAAGTTTTCCATACGAGCAGTTGACCCTGCAAAATTTTCTGCCATTTCCACCTCAAAAAACCTCAAAAAGCGTACCAGTCTTTGGTTCGACCAGTGATCTGCAAAATGGTGGTTCTCAAGATTGAGCATGCATCGAAAACGAGTTAACGACAAGGATCGATTAGTTTCGAGCTTCGTTGCAAGGATGCGCGACAGGTATTGTGCTTGATGCATCGGCTACCTTGTACTGGGGGTCGTTAATGGATTTTAATTAATGCTGTTTCCTCGGCCAGATGCTAGTCCCCATTAGCACGTTTAATTACAAGATGGTCTCCGGACGCTGCTCAAGCGTCATCACCGCAAATAATAGAACGGCCGATCGCGAGGAAAAAGCCTGACTGCGACAAATAATTCAGCCATCCTGATGCGCCCGAGCACTACAAATATTCGCCGAACTATGCGCTTCGGGAAGAAGACACGGGAAATACGGCAATTTCCGTCGACGTATTTTCAGCGAACAAAGACTGTCGCCCACCTAACTGCACCGGACCAATACACCGATTCGTTCCCAAAAAAGGGGGAGAAACGAAGAAGAGAATTATCGAATTATTATTATCATCGGTGCTGTTGCAGATATGTAGGTGCACGCATTCACAATTTGAACCACGTGTGAAGGGCTCGAAAGTCGTTCAGTGTAAATCCAATTTTCTTATTTTAATTTATATAATTCTGGGAATTGTTAATATTACTTATGTTCTTCTGTTGTTTAGGGATTTTTAAGCAAAATAAAAATTTTCAAGCCTCAGAAGATACATAGACATTTATTTCTTTTCTCAGTAACAATGAGAAGCTGACAATAATTTTCAAAAAGTTATCTATTCGATCGATGCATTTTCGTTATAAACGCGTAAAATCCGCCGTCTACCGAGACCCCTATAATGCAAACGCGTTAACGTGGGTGTGGTGTCATCCATGCTAGGTGCTTTTAATTGAGCCTGAATTCGATTACTCGGCTGTGGCGTTTACAACCGATACTTATGTAATTACAACCACGGGTTAATACTGACACGGCCTTATTACGGAAAGAGCCCTCAGGAAATACCGATTTGCCAATAATAACTTCAACAGCGTTCGTTTGTTGGACGGTTCACGCTACCCCCTTTGTGGAATCGAACAATTCCAGTAAAGCGACCAACAATAATAGAAAAGAATTCCGACGCGAGTTGGTCACGACAAACGGGAAGACATAGCGATCGAAGCGGAAGTTGGTAGGCCGACTTGTGCCTCGGAAAGTTCGGAATCATGTTCGTTTAAGATGGCTTTCGTTGCAAACCGTCGACTGGAATGCCCGGCGGCAACGCGCCCCGAGGAAATATGAAGCTCCGAAGAAATAGAGGAACTGCCGGCGACAGTTTACCGTGTACGTAGT
The DNA here is from genome assembly GCA_028454255.1 of Halictus ligatus. NCBI lineage: Eukaryota > Metazoa > Arthropoda > Insecta > Hymenoptera > Halictidae > Halictus > Halictus ligatus. The sequence continues at coordinate 12,574,102 of CM052139.1, read as the reverse complement.
AGCTAACCGGAATGGTGTTCGCCCCATTATAACTGAAAATATGGCTGACAGCGGACCGCCGCGCCGGTGCCGTTACCGAACCAAGACAAGGATAACAGTTCTGCGGTCTTGAGCCCTTTTCCTCACTCTACCGAGTTACCCCCTCCTCCCCGAGACGTTGCCGCCACTTAATGGCACACTTTGGCTGACATCGAGGGCCAGAGTACCATCTTTTGGTTCAGCTTCACCCACGCTGATGTGCAAAATTAAAAAATGTGACAACAAATTTTCTCCGCGGTTTACGTAAATTTTTCAAAAAATTTGTTTACGTCAGCTAAGAAACTAATTTTAAAATCTCGAAAAAAATTGAAGCCGAATGAGTGTTATCTGCCGGTTCCTGCACAATTCGAACAACCTAGTGTTTGTAAATATAAAATAACACAGTTTTCGTAAGTTAATGATTTTACCATTGGTTATCACTCATTCCCAAATTTTGGGATCCCAATTTATGTCCCAACTTTATTTCTATATTGCAAATACAAATAGTATTCAAATACAAATTGATTCATTTGAGACATTTGCAATTTCAAATATTATATTATTTCAATATTTATATTTCTTTATTTCAAATATGTCAAAAGTGTCGGTATAAACTATACTCAAACCCGACAATCTGGTCACCAGATATAATTTCGAAAAATAATTTAACAATTATCTCAAACAATTATAAAATAAACTAATTATGTTACTGGAAATATTGTTTCAAATGTTTCTGATATAATTTTGGAAAATAGTTTCACAATTATCTGAAATAATTATAAAATAAACTAATATATTATTTGAAATAATGTTTCAAATGATGTCACGTCTAAAGCAATATCCACACTGCGGGTTTTAGCCGTTTATGGAAAAAATGAGTAGGTAAAGTTTAAATTGCGGTTATTAGTGTGTGTTATAGATGAGCATCGAGTCTGTACAATATAGCGAAGACGGAATAACAAATGCATCTAGGCTACGCGGCTGCCGTAGCTTCTGATTATCAGTTGTAAAAGATGGAGGCAGGCCCTCGAAGTGTTCGTCGTTTGCTGCAAACTACTTATAACTTGTCCTTGATATAATATTTACAAACAGTCTTGTATTCTGTGCAGCAATTCTTACGGTTTTTAGTTGACCATCGGCAATATAGGTTATACTCGATGACAGAGCACCTACGTTTAAGTCACTCAACGGTTAACAAAGTTGCGGCCAGTAATCAGTACTGACCTATTCACTGCAGGTGTGTGTACGCAAAGTGTTAGTTCTCCATTACTGTTGCCATCAATCTTACTAAAATAGTTCTCTTTAACTTAAGGGTGTATGCAACCTTGTAGACCTCATAAAATGGAGTGAATCTAACATTTTTCTCTCGCGTACAAAGATACTGTAAACAAAAGACATTCTCTTAGGGAACATTCAGCAACATTTTAGCTTTATTCCCATATTTTCGTTTTTACGTAAAATTGCAAAATGGAGGAGTTCTATAACATCTAACTGTCTAGTGATGAATATAATTGCTTCAATTAAAAACTGTGTTCCCTGTAAAAAAATAATATTGCTACCAGGCCGATGCAAAACCGCTGTAATTTATCTCGGCGATTTTTTATTCTACAATTCCTGCGTAGCGAACATTCCATAACACGATGCACCGAAACAGATTGAACGGTTAGACGGAAATAAAAAATCCACTACCTTCAGAGGCATTCCAATTTTCTGTAACAAAAAATCTGCGCCAAGTTTGATTGTATAATAACTATTGGAATTTCGTTCGGGGCATAGTCCGTACTCCGATATCGAAATAACATCCCACGATTAGGAATAATCTTTCCGGGTCTGTCAAAAGTTTTCGAGTATTTCCGATATCGCCAACTAAATTACGCTTTGATAAATTATAATTAAATTACTCTTTTAGACGCTCTTTCAATTACTAAAGAGCCAGTTCGTCATACTGAACCATAAGATTTTTCTGGGAAGCTAGATGAATTAGGTTACTACACGAAAATAAAGAGAAATTTTGAAAGAATTTCGGGGAAAATACTAAAAGTTCTTTTGTACGAGAGATAATACACAGAAAATGAAAATTAATTACATATCAACATTTAAAAAATTCTGTTTCGACCAATTGAAATTTTTTTACAAAAAATTCTTTTATTTCAGGAAATTAATTCTTCTAACGCTTCGAAGAGCAAAGTCGTTTCGTAGAATTTTTATAAAGTTATCATTTTAGGAGTGTCCGAATAGAATTGTGACAGACTGTATGTCTTCAGACACTGTAATTATGGACACTACACGACGTTGTAATATTGGTACGAAACTATAATCAAATAGGGGGGGGGGGGGGCGCAAATGGAATAACCAAGTAGCTTTGTAACCCCAGTATATTTCATCTCACCGTTCGCGTCACGGCTGAATGAAAACGAATGCCGCTTGACAATGTCGCTGGAAAAATGGGCACAAAATTGACGCCGTATACTATACAGCGCGATGCGAGGTAGCCTTAGGTATGTACTTATCGACCGTGGCCGGTCGACATGCGATAACGAAACAAAATCGAAGAGGAGGTGCTGCCGCGGTGAAAGTAGCCACGACCCTACCGAGAAGGGGTGCAACTTAGAACAGAAATTTCAATAAAGAACCCGTTAGAAACTCCGAAAAATTCCCTTACATTTTCCTGGCAGGAAAACTCCGACAAAAAGCATACGCAAAACGAAGAAAATGAATATACTGACGAGAAAGTGTCCCTTTAACTAGAATCTTCCTGGAAGCACCCGTTTGCACTCGAGCGAATACTTCTCGTGATATTTTTCACCGTTTTCTACATAGCGTGCAAAGTATACTATTATAAAAATATTCTCCATTGTTCAGGGTAATTGTTTACGGCCCCTTGTATTTCATAATGCACCTCTGAGCATTCCTCATAACAGGCTTCGTTCTAAAAGCAGAGGAAAATATTAATTCAGTAAATGGTTCATTTTATTCCAAATCGTTTGCACACTTCGGGAATAACGCGTTCGATTTCAATGACATTTTTTTTTTATTATTTCATTAAGTCCTCGCTCGCGAAAAGTCAGAGTACTTTATTTGAACAATAAAATGATTTATTCACTCAATTCTCGCTTCTCCTTCAAAATACCATTTCATTCCAACTGTGTAACAACGATCGCGTTACGAACGCTGCAAATAATCTTGTTTTATCTGCTTTCCGTTTGCCTTATTTGATTTTCCGTAAATGAATTCACAGAGTCGGTCGCGAAAGTTGTCGCGCGTGTATGGCAATCGCGATTTCATTCGTGCAAGAAAAATCAAATGAATGTCCCTCGTGTAGACATTTAATATTACATATGATGCGGGAGAAACTCTTCGCGTTTTTGTCACCATTTGTTTTTCACATTTCGTATGAGGACGTTTCACGTTCGATAAAATGTTACAGCTGAAATTATTTCTCTCTCCGTGGTCGTGCGTCCCATCGTTGTAGCAGTTGGTCAGATATTGAATCGTAGTGACGAGCGACGGTCGAGGAATAAATCGTAACCAGAAAAGTGTAAATACACGAACGATCAAACATATAGCGTTCACAAATGGGGAAAACCAACGGTTCGGTTCCTGGATTTGAGCAGGATCGATTTGCGTCTACGTTTCTCAACGGGATTGCGATTGAGGCATCCGATTCCTGGGACTCTTTCCTCATCTCTGGCATTCGCGGGGTGGGATAGAAAGGGCATCGGATGCATACGATTTCGTTGTCAAAGGGACCATACGTGGTCTCCAGCGAGTTTTGAATAGGTACACCACAGGTTGGCGGAGATATTGTTACGACCGGGGTTGCTCCTGTTTCGATTGAAGAGAAGAGTGGTATTTGAGAGCAGGTTGGTGGTGCACACCGCAACAGGGATTTTGTGCAAGAGACTCTAGAAAACCGAACGTACCTGTGTTGCGCGAAAGAATTCTCCTCTTTCCACGGGCGGCGTTTTATTTCCCGAGAAATCGTTTCTGATCCGCGTGACTGAAAAAATTGCAGCAGCGAAGATAATAAAAGTGAGAACACCTCTCCTCGCCTGTGACGAAATGCGTAAAATACGAAGCGGATACTGTTGCTCAACGTATCCTCTTCGAAACGGATTTATATTATTTAGTGATTGTAGAATCGAGACAGCCAAGCGATGGGAGCAGAAATAAATTAAATCAGCATACGGGAGGCGTGTAACAATTTCCGATATTTCGCAGCCGATTGAACGACCAGCGATCGAACAGTGGCTCCTGAAACTTATTACTCTGACGCAACGGCGAAGGGCAGATGGAGTGGGGCCGACACGAACGTGAACACTACCAAGCAGAACTGGAAATAATGTAGAATGGAAAACGAGGAAAAGTCGAAGATAAAATTTCAGCGTAGCTGGAAAAACGCGGAGTAACAAGCCGTTCTTTTCCTTACGCCGCTGAAAACGTACCGCGTCCCTGCTGGCCAATGCCGCGAATAGAAACGGTAAAATCGGATCCATTACGTTCTGTCGAAAGCTCGTGATCGGGAGATTAAATATCTTCACATTCAAATTCGTGGAATTAAAAAGGTTTTTGTATCAGCCTGTTGAGAGCATCGAATTTAAAAAATTATATTTTGTAGGATTATTTATCCCAGGCTAAACGAACAATGATTAACAAGACCAAGGATTTTATAGATTCGTGTTAAAAATAGACGATCAAACGCAAAACAGTATAGAAGCATTTAGAAAATCTGGGAACGCTTAAACGATTTAAAAGGGAAATAAATTTAGTCTCTGTATCTTTCAACGAACGCAGGCGATATTTATTTTTTTCATTTAAATTCGCAATATATTGATCGATATGTCGCCGGAACGACTCGATGACTCTTCTCTCTCCGTAAACATGTAATCTGTTGTATTTTTCGACTTTAATAGATACGCGCAGATACGTCCGGCCAACCGGCAAATAGACCACCCACACGATTAAACACAAAACGCGATAAAATAAATACGTCATTTGTTGCGAATGCGATTATTTTATTTCCAATCTCGCAAAATCTCATGGTTATTTACGGAAGAATTGAGTGTTAATGTTGTTTGCTACATTCGCAAATTCATGCTTGACGGTGAATCAAGTCAGGTGTAAAAAAGAGAGCGTTGCTCGCGAACGTTGACGCGAAGAAGAACGGAGATTGAATTGTCCCGATAAAAAATGCAAAAATTCGTTGAAAATTAAAAGTTGAGATAGCATTGTTCACGTCTGGTATTTCATATTCGAACGATTTCCTCGAAGCTGCACTGATTTCATAAACATTCCGGAAGACGGATATTTCTACTCGAAAAATTGATAGTACAGGCGATGACTCTTTGCCGAAGTGATTTTTCCAGTCATTTGTCTTAATGAGAGCCGTCGGGACACGCAAAAAGAGAAAATACTCACTGGACCGGTGATAAAGGGCGTTTACGGCAACAGAATGAGCTCGAAGGAAAATCCTTTTTCCACGTCATGCTCGCAAACTAAGGGTAAGCCAATATCGGTGAAATTTTCAGCATGGATATAATTTATTCGAGCGAATCAAACACATTCTTTAAATTTTCAATACAGGCTTAGATAAAAAGCTAAAAAACCCAACTTTTACTATTTCTTTTGCGATTCCGACCATTTCAAACTTTTTTCAAAAATTTTTTACACCTCGTCTACTAAACTAATCCTTCTAACTTCTCAATAACATTAAAGTCATTTGATCTAATTTTTAGAAAGTTATGTTGCTTCAAATAATGTAGACTCAGTTTTGCGCGTTACTGTACCTGTTGGAACGAACGCGGAAACTACGTTTCCTCGTGTCGCACAATTATGAACTTTCCTGAGGAAGTATATTTCAGTATCGCTTCTCGACACACGTAGCAGAGTTATCAATGGAAATCGTTTTCAATACTTCATTCACCTATTTAGTTACAGTTATTTACAATCGTCTCACGCTGTATCGATCGCGCATGTCGGTATATTTTGGTCCTTACTAGTCGATTTGATCTAGGGCTGACTACACACATGATACGATGAAAATGTTACATTATTCGTTTCGCTGCAACAATATTTTCCGAGTTCCAATTAATCGTCCAACGCTCGTCGGCGAAATTCGATGCGTGAGCTCGCAATAACAAACAATTATGCAACTTAACGAGCAGGTGGGTAAAAATTAAAATACCGACGAATATGACGCTGAACGTGAATTACATGGAAATTCGTATCTGCTCGAGCATTGTGCTTCGGCTGCACGATTACTGATGTTTCCTTGAAATGTAAAATGTAAAATGAACTAAAACGTAACGAAGTCAGTCAATCAGTTTAACAGCTACCCCGGGAACGAATCTTAAATTTGCAACGCGGTACTATGGAATTAAATATGCGGAATTCCCGGAAATCGGACATTCGAAAATTGATCGGTCTTGAAACTCAATGCTGGAAGCGAATGTCATATTCAAGAAACAACCCTTTTCTGCGATTATCTTTGCATCGAATGGAAATGTATAAATACTATGAACGCACACAAACCCGCGGTCTACACATATTACTTTTAACCTCGAAAATCGTATGTGCAAAGCACATCCCTTAACGATCTCTTTAACTATCGTTATATAACTCTTCACGAGCTGCGAAGATCATCGACTGTCTAGAATTGTCTAGACATCGTGTCTGGGTCTGCGCTGCGATCGA